>JAHDVE020010089.1:0-80018 GCA_022606495.2 Halesus radiatus | reverse complement strand
ATATCTTGGGCGATTTTTCAAAATTATAAAGTTCATTCATTGATAATCTTCGAATCAATAATGTGCGCCAATAGATGGCGTTTGCTTCACACCTTCACTCCCCATTTTCCCGGTGCAGGTTGGCTGATAAAACTTAAAAATCAACGATGCATATATGTAGCCCTCTTGTGCCCTTGAGGCGATTTTCCAACGAAAACGGCGCTATAGAAGTATTCCAATCATTACTAGTCTTGTAGTGCCATCGAAACGTTTACATCGGGTAGAGATAATTGATTTTATGCCACAATGAGGCATAAAGTGGCCAACTCCCGATGCAAGTTATTAAATTCCCGAAATGCTCTAATAAAAGACGCGATCGGTTGGACACCCCAATACAATAAAAAAATTGTCGAACACCTCCATAAGACGAACTTACGATGTAAAGTAAAATGTCAATATAATTTTATTTTGTGATTGTAAAACCTATTTCTTATCATTCTACTTGCTGTATAACTGCATAATATAGATTTGTTTCCTTTCTTTCTTATTTAAAAAAAAATAATGAATGCCTTTATAGACTACACGGAATTGCACAACCCCCTACATTTAGCCCGCAATAAAAATAATACTATTATTAGATTTATAGACGGTCTCCTCAATGTGGATTAAAATTCTCTTTCAGTTGTTTATTTCGAGGTTTCATAGTATTAGATTAGACGAGAGCAATTCCTCGGAGGATTTTGACTCGCCCCCCCGCTAAGTCCCGCTGAATTAAATGTGAGGTATAATTTGGTCGTGGCTGCGAGCCGTGGGAATGTAGCCGGCTTTCTCTGCCTAATTATTCAGAACTTAAAATATACGACCGGCGTTTATATTATTTACCCTGAAGGTGCAAGTGGTGACAGCGCAATCTTATTAAACTGTTTAGTGCAAATGATAATTGTTTTGCAACAGCCAACAACGCGACTCGTAGCACCCAGTTCATCACATCAACTCGGATATAAAATAATTTTATCTCGTGTAGTTGCCAATAAACAATAACCATTTTTTAACGCGTAGTTGAGGTATTTGTAAATGTTTTATATTCTTTGTTATTATTGATAAAAAAACAAACACCGCTTCATACGTATTTGCGTCATACACTCGTATATATATATTTTTTTTGTATTTGTAGTAAGTTTAATAAGGGTACTGTTTAGACAGAAATTTTTGGTCTAAGATAGATACGAGGGTTGTCCGTAAAATAAGTTTCCCTGTTTTTTTTTTTTAATAGGGAAATTAATTTTTTTATTTTTAATTATGGATCGTAGCTTGGTCTTCCCCCTTCACATCTCTATCCGGCCGAACTCGCTGCGACGCTCAGTGTCGGTTTGGAAGCCGTAAAGAATGGAGCTCCCGATCGCATCGCCCGCGAGGTGTGAAGTACGCTCTGTGATTCGTTTGTTGTGTGCCAAAGGTTATTCGGCGACGGAAATTCATTTTTAACTGACAAAAGTGTATGGAAAAACGTTCATGAGTGTTCAATTGGTGCGCAAGTGGTGCAAAGAATTCAAAGAAGGACGCAAGGATTGCCGTTTCCACTTTCGCAATCGTTTCGTCACTGACCGAAGGCCGTCCGGACCGTTGTTCGTCATGGACGTCTGTGCGCCCTTCTTTGAATTCTTTGCACCACTTGCGCACCATTTCAACACTCATGAACGTTTCTCCATACACTTTTGAAGTGTATGTAGAAGTGTATGGTTGAAGTGTATGGTTCGTCTGAAGAAGAATTAACTAAAAACATTGTTTTTTAAGTTAAGTATTGAAAATGAATCATCAAATTTACTGCCGAAATGTGGGCTCTGGGGTCGGAAATTTAAAAAAAATTTCTCAGCCCTTACTATATCGATTTACTTTAGATTTAAGCTATCATTGATGGTCAATTAGAATAATTTTATTGTTAATGTGTTCAATTAATAGAACTATACGATAATGTATTATTTAAATTGCTTTGTTTGAAATTTCTCCGTTCAATATCTTTAAAAATTGCAAAAACAAAAAAAAATTACAATTTGGTTTAAATATACCTTTCAGAATCAATAGTAATATAGGAACAAGCCCCAAAATTAGAAATCCCAAACTTAATAATAGTGGCATAAATGAATTAAATTGCCACCACGCCGATTGTAATGCTACCTGCATCGGACCGACGGGGAGGACTTTCAAAGAACATATAGAATGTTATAATAATAAAAATACTTTTTGAAAATTCGCAGAACATCTCTTAGTAAATAAACACGACCCGATTAGCAACAACGAACCCATACCCTTACAAACGGTCTTAGAATAAATTTACTGGAGCAACAAGAGATAAACAAACAAACAAACAAACAAACAAACAAACAAACAAACAAACAAACAAACAAACAAACAAACAAACAAACAAACAAACAAACAAAATAATGATCCAAATATGAAGTAAAAAAACCTGCCGTAATTAAAAGCGTAGAAAACAGATTTCACCTGTAAGTTCCAAACCCACTTTTTATCACAATTATTTTCTAAGTAAATCGGTATTCACTGAAATATTAATAAATTATTTCAAACACCATAAAAATTTTACATTGAAAATCCCTGAAACACCTCCCCCTTAGTATCCCCCTAGTGAAAGACAACCATACAAAATCTTACCGTTTTTGAGTGGTTTTGAACGTATTAAGTGACCATATCTGAACAGCCAGGTACTTCACAACCTGCCTCTTCTTATACCCTTCCATTTCCCACTCACAATGTACCCCGATTAGGGATCCCATAGTTACCTTGACTCCCGACAGTTGGGACTCTTGTGCTATAATCACATACAAAAGAAGCGCGTGTAAAGGTAAAGTAAAACAAAGGTATTAAAAAAAATTCATGAATTGTAGAAATTATCAACTCAAACGTCCCCTAACCCGTTCTGAACATCCATTTCCAGTAAACCTTGTAAATTATTACCTTAAGGCCTTTGTTCTTAAGTATTGTCGGAGAACATGTTCTGTTGCATAACTTAGTGCAAAATGTTACCAAGGCGATTCGATTCATCCGTTACTTGCAGATATGTGAATAAGTATCGATGGTTCAGGCATTAGTTTGACCATCTTATAAATGTGACATACAAAGCATATTGTAATTATCAGAAAGCAGAGTTTTGTTATACATAGTAGACTAGCTGAAGTACCCGGCGTTGCCCGGGGTTATGAATAGTTTGGAGTAAAGTTTTGAGTTTGTAATGTGTTGCCCCTACCCCAAATCCTTCCCTACCCCTAGCCTTTCCCTTCCCCTTTCCTTGGATGGAAGGAACTTGTTCGCTCTTTATTCAGTTGGCCACAACAATTAGCGGAAGATGATAATGACATTTTAAAATATTCAATACATAATGCATACCCAAGCTTTAAAACCTACACGCAGCCTACCTTTGGTCATAGAGCAATGCACGCCACTGCTATCCAGTAATTTTCATCTTATCTTGGGAAAGGGGGATGAAGGGTGGCTTGTCGAAATCTCATGTAGACAGTGACCTTCCTTTTATTTTGGAGGTCAAGCCTGCAAAATTTAATCAGGCTCGGAAATAAACTGTAGATTTTTATACAAAACATTATGAATGGTTTGGAGGAAGGTTGTGATATAAGGAAAACATTTTTAAACATATTCTAAGTTTCCAAGTAGTGTTTGTAACTAAAAAAAAAAGGGATGTGGATTTAAACCATCTATCAGAGATGGTTGGTTGGAAGAAAAATGCAGTTTCAGAGTAAAACTGTAAGAAAATGAGAGAATTTTATTTTTAGCAGAATATAATGATAATCTTAATAATGGAACCAATAACCGTGAAAAATATCTATTTTTATTCTTTGTTTTATTATTTCTGCAGCTGTCCACTTATTGTTGGCTAATAGATTTGTGCGCCTGGGTGGTGGCAGGCAAGTCCGGCGAAATCAAGTTATCTGCTTCTTCAAGTCCAGTCCTCTTCGTATGGTACTCGTATCCTTCACCTAACCGCTGCCAATATGACGAGCTGTTCTCTAATGGGCTACTGGCTGCAGGGGATATGACCCATCCTCTGAGGGTGTTGATGGTGAAAGTCGGGGTTGATCGATGCTAGGAATGAGAAAATGAGTTCTACGGCGATTGTTTCAAGTGATTTTTTTCAATCAGAAAATCTCATTTGGATGGTTAGATTAGGTAGTAGTTTTGAGATTAGAAAAACCTATCGTTGAAAATAAGTGTAATTCTAAAACAAATGAGAATAATAAGGATTTAAGATAGAGTTAAGGTTCCGAGTTTAATTCTCAGTCACGATCTAATCTTTTTTTATTTTCTGTGTCTTCTTTATTTACTTATAAAAAACAAAAAGCTTTTAATACAAATACATATACAAAGGAAGTTTAACAAAAGGTAGTCAAACAAAGTTTCTTGTGCAAACATTGGTTAAATACGGGTATGTTATTTATGAAGCAAATAAGAGAAGAAAAAAAAAACAAAATAAGAAGGAAGGGGGAAAAGGAAAATAGGATCAGAACAGGAGTTGTTCTTGATACATTTTATACTCGTGCATCAATTTTTGGTCGTACGCATTACTTCGGTTCGATGTTTAGAAGGAGTATTGTGAAGAATGTCAATGTTGTTAAATTATACGTTATGTTGCACACAAATACGGGGAATGGGAGAATTTATCCTAGGATCGGCCCTACATGCGGACAAATGCAAGAAATTGATTTGTCGGGTTGGTCTTGACGGTATGTGGATTTTTATAAAATATAATGTAATTCATCCACTTTCACATCACTGTAGTATTACATAGGTATACATGTTAGGTTCCTGCATAAGGCTTCTTGTAAACTGACGGTTATTTCTCTTGGCAAAGTCGAAGTATTAACAGAGGCATGTAAAGGGATCAATGGAAAGTTTGTTTGCTAAACAAACGAGAGGCTCTTCGGCCGGGCCGACCGTGTACTACGAATCGATGTATTGTAGGCTTCGATATTTCAGAATCCCCGTACTGCCAAATAATAATATTGTTAATACGGTAGGTTACACCTTCTGAGCCAAATAGATTGAGGTATAATATAACCAATGAAATTATATTATATTTTAACAACACAAAATCAGGGATCACCAAAAAAATAGAAATAATGTACTGCCATAACCAGAGTTTGAACTCTGGACCCTCCGCGCTCTTGAATCTTAGTAACTTCCGACTCCCCTTATATTTCTGATGCACGTGTCCTTTGGTTAGTTTTTTTTTGTATTTGGCCACAAAACGGGTTTCTTCAAGACCCAGGATCACTCGTTCTTTCAATAAACGCGCAGCAGCCCGATATAAATATGATGGTTCCATTTTAAATCAACACAAGTATGAATCGGCACACTTTTTAAAAATGAAAAAAAGTCATTAAAAGTACAAAAACAACTGGCTCGAAAACCTTATCTAACATAATTAAACTTTTTTTTAGTAAAAAAAATGTATTTTTATTTGTATTAATTGATAAACTAAAGTTTTTAAGACAAGATGTTTGTGCATAGCGCAAAGGGTAACAATTATTTTTATGAACAATAATTATTAGCCTGAAACACTCATTCAAATTGAAAAAACCTTCCGAGAAAAGATAAATGTCGCCGACAGGACTCGGCGACATTTATCTTTTCTCGGAAGGTTTTTTCAATTTGGATGAGTGTTTCAGGCTAATAATTATTGTTTATAAAAATAATTAGTATATATATATTTAAAAAAAATTGTATACTTAATAATTTCATTTATTTATTTACGCCCATCACCGGCTTTTACATGGATATTTACAAATAATATTGAAAAGGTTCATATGTGTTATGCTAGAAAACATAAAAAGAAACAACATAATTTGACCCTTTATGAGAGTTAAATAGTTTCAAATATCCTACCTCTACTCGATGAAAAAAAAACCGTACTAATGCATGCTTATACTGTAACATTGATGTTCCAAATATGTCAACAATATCGAAGTATCTTACTTGTTCCCCAGATGTTGATTCCATGGCATAGGGGAATAATATTGCGACGCTGAAGTTGAATTGTAATAATAATAAATTAGGTTACGTTAGGTTTGGTTTTACAGGCTAGTTTAATTAATTATTTTTTTGTACTTTTAATGACTTTATATCACTTTAAAAAAGTGTTCCGACCCAAATATTTGTTTATTTATAACGTCACCAAATATGACAGAGACCCCAAGGGAAATTTGTCAGGTTATTATACATTTTTAATAATCATGATGGATTAAAGTAAGTGGATATATTTTTGGTAGTCTGTGGTCGAGCAGTTAAAATCCCCGGCTGCGGAGGCTATGGATTCAAATACCAACGTGCACAAGTATGTTATTGCACATTTAATTAATATTATATAATGATATACACATATGCAGTATCTCTGGGGAACGTTCCAGGGTGGTAGATACTCTCATAATCGCCCTGGTGAAAGACCACACTACAGAATTGAAACGTTGCTTGAAATTTGATTAGCCGTCTTCGGTTACTAGTTCTGAATAGTCAAATACTTTCAAACCTTTCACTGCCCCAACTCCTTCCCTTCCTTATTTTTAGCCTTGATTACCTTACCCCAAAATTGAGGACACCATAGTTTCACTCACTCTGGAGAGCTTGGAGTAGGGTATTTGGTAGGTATAGAAGAGTCAGTCCTTGAGGCATCCAAACATATTATGTCCTGAATCTGGTGTAATATGAAAATCGTATTATTTATATACTAAACTTGTAAACCTCTGTTGTTAAAAATACATTCTATTAAGCACCGTATAAATCCCATACTCTTAAACATGTCATCTTTAAACATCCCAGATGAAAAAGAAAGACAAATTACATTGGGAATGTTCTTAGCTCACAGGGAGTTAAAATTTCATGAGTGAGTTATGCCCGCACCAAATGGACGGCAAACCGCGCACAATTGTTTTGTTCTGTTTTTAAATGAATCTTTTCAGCACACGCCCTATTCTTTTCAGGCTTTTCAGGAAACGAATGGGCATTCGGATCACGTAATAAATATAAAACATAAATTAGTCAGTCCTTCCTTTATGTTATTATCTAACGAAATATGTTTTGTTACAAATTATTTTCTTTATTTCAGATGTTCATTATAACAGCCTATATAATATACTCGTACATTACACATATACACCATGTTTCGGGGTGGTACCACAAAACTTCAGGAGGTGATTATACAGTTTTATAAAATAATATTTAAAAAGCATTTCAAACAGAGCTTTTCTACTCACTAAAACCACCGAATTGTATTTTTTTATTGTATTGTACTCGTAGTTTTACGCTACCAGCAAATGTACCCACCCATTCGCATAAGCAGGTATATGCATAGCCAATCAGTCGTTAGGTTACGGTCGCTCAAACAGATAACATATTTATTGAGCCACTAGCGGTGTGTAGTGGGTGGTATAATATTAACTTTACTACCCACAAAGGATTTGGTAACAATTTTACAAGATTTTATGAAAAATATATCATAACTTTTATTTCGGTGTTAGTGAAAAAAACTTTTTTCTTTAGATTTTTGCGGTTCCCCCCCGAAACACATTGTTAAATATAATGTCATTTTATTCCATACAATAATAACACCATTGAAAAAAATGTGTTTTTGTTGAGGTATCTAAATCATTATTTTTTATTGTTTACATCTTGACTCTGGGACGCATGCAATGCATGACCTTAATATGTGCAAGCAGGTACCAAGCAATAGTGCTGAGGCCGAATATATTATTATGGTAACAAAATTAATGATTTTGTTTCAATTTGACTCCTAAACAAATAATTTGTTGAGTGGGAACTGCCTTGAACGACAGGAGCGCGGTGTGGGCATTGGGCTATAATTGACCCACGACGATGGTAGTTAATCTGATCTACAATAAAACAGGGAGGAATTAATTTCAGAAAATGTAATTCGTTTTTTTTTATATATATGACTGATACCGAGAGTATATTCCAGATAATTACTTTAGATAAAATTATGAGCTATTATGTGACATTTATAGGGGAAAAATTAAATACCTATCTTCATAAATCCAAACCGGCATTTATTTATTTAATGGCATTGGGGTATATAATGAGGCTAATGGGAGTGGGAAATGGGAGGAAGGTGGGGGTGAGGAAGGTTGATTAAGTACTTGGTTATTCGAATCTCATTACTAAATATGACTAAAGCCATATTAAGCAACGTTCCGATACTAAATGGTGGTCTCTCACTGGGGTAATACTGAGAGTATCTACCACTCTAGAACGTTCCGAAAATACAATATACTAGCTGAAGTACCCAGCGTTGTGCGGGGTTATGAATGGTTCGGAGTAAAGTGTTGGGGTTAATGATGTGTTACCCCTACCCGTACCCTATTATGCACTTGTATATATCATGTAGATCAAGATATTACTATTTTTATTTAAAAAAAAGTATTGTCTACAAATTAAAAAAAACCTTTTCATTTATAATTTCTCTCTGTCATGAACTTATACATTATTATATATGCATATATCACAAAAATGTTACATTTATATTCCTACTATGTATCATGTTTTTTTTTTGTTAACTTAAAACCTTTATTTTTCTTTCTGTACACAAAATCATGTAAAATGTTAAAATATGTAATATGTTAATAATTAATAAATAAATAAAAAAAAATAAACAAAACAAAACAAAAAAAAAAATAAGAACGAATACCCCTACCCCTGTATATGGGAGATGGGAGATGGGAGATGGGAGATGGGAGATGGGAGATGGGAGATGGGAGATGGGAGATGGGAGATGGGAGATGGGAGATGGGAGATGGGAGATGGGAGATGGGAGATGGGAGATGGGAGATGGGAGATGGGAGATGGGAGATGGGAGACACCCCTGCTAAGTCTCATTCCAATGCAAACCACTTTGTGCCCTTTGGCAGAGGTGTTGCTTATCCGATGAATATTTCCCCGGGCGGCGGTACCCATACACGTCGCCCAAATTAAATTTTTAGTTAGTTTATTGTATTTTTTGTTATCGGTGGAAGGTACATTAAAGAAGATCTGTTTATTTAAGTGAGACCTATAAATATCCTTATCAAACTATAGTTTACCTACCACTGAGTGCTCCTGTATAATCTATCTCTCTATTCCATGCATTCTTTGCAAAAAGAGGTAGAAATCTATAACGTTAAAAACATGCTATAAAAACAAGCAACCAAAATTTGCAAAATATTTTTAAGTGTTGTGAAATTCCCTAATGACGCTGAAATTTAAAGGAACGGGTTAAGTTCTCTTTTTAATACATTCACAACCAGTCGAGGGAAGCGAAAACTAGTTACTCGTATCACGTTAGAGTGTTAAACCGGCGTTTTACAAGTGTATGCAATACAATATTCGTGTTTGCATAGACGCATTATATCATATTTGGTAAGTTAAAGAAGTGATTTTAAATTCTTTTCGGTTTTCCTCAATAGTTTAATATAATTATTGTACTCGTTTGCAATGAATGCTTCTGGGTAGAGTCATCTTACACCTCGAGTCAGTATTACTTTTATTTTAGATTCACAAGATTACAGTGCTGTCTCACAACCCTAGTGAGGAGGACTGTGACTTCACCCTTATATTATTTGCATTATACTTATATGCTCTTTATATAATATACCCTATACTTACAATGTATTTTATTTGCTACTGAAGTCATACTCGTGTACAATCTTTAGTTTTTGTTTGAGGGGCTAAAGTGTTTCGTAATAAAGTACCGCTTTCGCATCTAATGTAAATATTATTCTCAATATTAAAATATGTTAAACGGTATCCTTTGAGTCTACTATCAAAATATGATGTATAGTACGATGCAGTCTTCTCTCTTTCTAAAGCATATGTCTGACCTTAAGAGAAAGGGAGATACATTGAATATTATGAAGACTCTCATTTGGTTCCCAATACGGAACAACTAGAATCGGCAGGTTAACGATTATTTTATTACGAATTGATTCGGTTTTTTAAATTATTATTTCGTTTTTTGTACAATAATTCCGAGTGGTTACATAATGTTCATTTGTCAAATACTTACATAAATGTGTTGTGCAACAACTGTTTTTTTTTAAATTTTTTGAAAACACTTTATCTTTTGCAACAATAATTAACAAATTTTATTATCAGAATGGTTTCATCATAATTGCATAACAATATCGTTGTTTTTAAAGATTGAAATAATTCTTTTGAATAATTTCACAACATGCAATATAAACAGTTATTTTAAATAATTAAAAATGTGCTTTCTTTACACCACTTTTATAAAAAAAATAAATATCTCTACATGTTTCGATAGCAATGCTATCATTTATAAAGAGTTATTTTATTTTATTAAGAATAATGTTTGTTTTTATTTTTTTTATAATAATAATAATATAATACGATTTCAACGGTTTATCAGTAAACTAATTGTTACCCATGAAATATCACAGGAAGTAACCTGACTTGCATTGTTTTACTTTATAGAATGGTCTGCAAAGTTACGTAGATACTTTATCGCTTAACTGGAAGAATCTATTATAATATAATGATCATAATTATTTTCATATTTGAAATGTTCATTCTCATATTATGTACGCTGTCACAAAGGAAATTATGTTTGATTTTAAATTCATGAATTCATGATTCAAAATCCGCGAATTGAATTGCCGTCTTTTGTTGGGTTTTATTTTCTTACTTATTTTATTTGTTTACAGGGGACATCGCAGCAAATAATGAAATGGATTCATCAAGGAACATCAGAGGTGGGACTAGATTTAACCCGATAACGTATGGGGTTAACGGTTTTAGTTTTAACAGGAAAAAAATGAGCGCAAAACCATCTTTGAGAGCGATTTCTGACGAAAGTGTTTTTTTTTAAAGTAATTATGACACATTATTTTTCTGGCATATTAATCTAACTAAAATACCGATTCTAAGTACGGGTGGGCAGAGAGAATGAATTTTTACATAACTCGGTCTTGGCACATACTCTTTACTTCTTTCACATTCATACATCGTCTCATACATTAAATTTTTACTATTTTAGATCCACATAAATCTGTTGATGAAATTAGCACCGTTGATGAGTGAAGCAAGAATTAGACATTGGATTAAATATTAGCCTGATTGGTCCATAAGGTGACCCGAGGAACATCCGGATGAAGGGACGCACCCCAAAAAGTATGCATTTTTATTTTTTTATTTCTCTGATGTCGGGCAAAAATGTTTTCCGCATTTCTTACGTAATAAACATTTATTTTTAAAAAATGTTGATTCCGAAAAAACTCCATTGTCGAGTTGTCAAGATTCCCAACCACGAATTAAAAATTAACCACACCGGTTTAAATGGCGATGTGCTAATTTTTTTATTTATTGATTATTTTGGGTTTTGACATTTAAATAAAATAAAATAATACATGGCATATTTGCGGCACGTTCCAGAGTGGTGGGTAGATACCATCATTCAGAATCGAGACGTTGCTCGACATGGCTTTAGCCGTGTTTAGTGACCAGATCTGAACAGCTAGGTACTTCTTGACCTTCTCCTTCCTCGTATTCTTCCCTCCCTTTCCAGAATTTCTTCCCTGTCCACGATCTACAATAAGAATTAAAGTTTTCTCAATTTCATTTGAGCGAATCACAGACCTCGGGCAAGACAAATAACGGCACCGGTACCGTTCGTGGAATGACTAAAACAATAGTAAAGTTTGTGGCTGGTGGTATATGACGTCGCATGGTCTGAAATTCAATATCAATTGAAATATTATTGGCTAGAAGTAAAGTTTCTCCGAACGCTGAGCGACTCACGAGCGCGTGAAATTCTATTAAAACTTTGGATTGGAAATACTTCATCCATAAGCGATAGTATGCGTATGAGAGATAATAAAATGTAATATACATATGACTTAAGGTGTCTAGGTTTTTATTATTGTAGTAGGTGTGTTCCTAAAAATAGATATAACTTGCTAGAATATGGAGAAAACTGACAATTTACTTTATTTCAAACTAGCTGATGAGCACTCGGCCTTGCTCAGAATCTTTCACTTGTCATTAGGGTGCCATATTTGATTTTAAGGCGAAAGTAACTATCTCCAAATAAAGAAACATTTATTTGAATATTTTATTTCATTCCAAACGTTTATTTCTTCGAAACGTCTAAATCATAAAGTTGTTAAGTAGGTACCTACTCGTGTTTTCCATTTTGAAAATATTCTACCCAAAAATAAATCTTCTTCTTTTGAATATGCAATCTGTGGCTAACCAGAGAGTTATATCTATGAGCTAACCTAAATAAAACATGACGGGTTCAATGTTTTTCATACTAATTTTAAAACGTTATAGCAACAGTTTTGGATTTCATCCAATACTACTTTCTAAACCTTCCCGGCAATAATAAAAACAAACTGTGCTATTTTCAGCGAAACCGCTCATGTAATTTTCGAGAAAATCGAAAACAAACAAATAAACAAATTTCATTGATTTTTATATATATGAATAGTAAAAATTCTCTAAGAATTATGTCATGGGCTGGAAATACATAGACCTTTTACAAACAGTAGATATTGTAAATATATTAATTGCCATTATTTCGTAATATTTTTCTATGATAAATATGCAGTAACTGCTTGAAGCTGCCTATATGGACTGCTTATAGCAATCCGTATATTCCCAATCATTATCTTCTTCATATGTTGTATTTCTAATCGATTCGTTGATGTGTGTTTGTGAATTTAGCTTCGCTATCTCCATTCACTTATGATATGAAAATATTTTATAAAGATTAATTATTGAAGCTGCAGAGCAAACAATATGGCCTTTGCTGTTATTTTTTTGACAGCTGACTAGAAATTTTGAAGCTCTTCATGATGGATATAAAATAATTTAATTAAACAGTGAAAACACATAGTTGAGTAGAATTTTTGACCTGGTTAAATAGCTGTTGGTACTAACAATAAGGGCCAGTTTTATTATCATCCATTTATAATGGTTGATATTATTTTAAACTAATATTTGTATTACCGCCCGATTTCGCCGTTTTATAAACGTTCGTTAGATTACCGACCGTTTTACAGCTATCAGTTATTGCCCGACGATCGCTTATTTGAAATCGTGTACTATTTAATTAAAAAAACAATATGTAATTTGTATCTGTGAAAGTGATGACGAGCGAATGGCAATTATTCATTATAAAAAAAAAACGGAAGGATAACGGATCGTTAATGAAACGGTTCGTTACGTAACAGAAATTTGATTTGAAAACACAGCAAAGGAAAAATGTGTGAAGAAATCATAAAATAAACAAGTACAGCTAAAAAAGCAAAAATGTATGACGAAATTATAGAATTTTGATGGTTTGTTTATAAAACTGGCCCTAAGATTCGGGAGCCCAGAGTTCGTCAGATCTATCACAGTTCATGCATACCAGTCTAAGATTTTAAACAAAAGGTTGATTTCAGTGTCTTCAAATAGACAATCTTGACACAAGCCACAACCACCATTGTAGTTAAAATGGAGCTGTCACTCATATGTATCGTAGATTATTATTTATTCGTGAGCTATTTTTTACATGTTACACCAGCCATACAAATAGTTAACTTACCAAGACGAAGCATTAGGTACTATAGTCTACGGAAATTCTGAAAAAAATATTTTAATAGTTTTTTTGTGATTCTACCAAATTTTTCAATAAATTGTGAGATTCGGTTTTATTGTATACGTGGTGCGTTTCAATCATTATTAATTCAGAGAAGCTTCATTACTCCGATAAAATCCTTCTTTAAAATTTGCAAACTTTCTCTTTGTTTAGACTTCGCGAAGGTTTTTCTTGAAAATAAGTTTTGCAAAAAAAAACCTTTTCTTCAAAGAAAACAATTCATTTTATCCAATGAGATAAAATGTTGTGGAAAATTAAAAAAAAAATACTTATTTTCATCGTATTTATTATGCCCAAAATATGTATGGCAGGGCAATGGTCATTCTTGCTGATATTATTGAATATTTATCTTACATAACGTCCTATTGTATTCATGCTATGAAATTGGATTGATAAAGTTTATGAAAAGATATTTCTTATGAAACCCAGAATTTGCTTCAGATAATCGTCAGACCCCTAACTCTGTTCAAAAACATAATTTTAAAGCTTTAATAGCATATGTTGAATTATTTCAAATCACTGAATGAATTTTCTGAACTCATTAAATTTCAAATTAAACACTTAGCGTCGTTCTGCAGAGAAATCAGTCAACACAAAATTTACATATTATTTGAATTCGGTGAAATCCGTTAAAAAAATCTAAAAAGGTGTTCTTGTGATGCTGTTTTTTGTGAACGAATTAACCTGAATAATTGTAGTTGTATTATGTGTTGTAAAAAATAGTCAATTGATCTCATTAGAGGACCATTTATTTCAGCATTTCTTAAGTTAAAGGAAAATTCTTTAAAAAATCTTCTACAAGAATGAAAATTTGATTAATAATAATTTTCTTTCTAGTTTACTTAAACAACTCTTATAATTTCCAAACAATGAAACTAAAACACGTTGGAAAGTTATATATAAATGTATAATTTCATAGGAATAAAATTCTCTTTCGACTTTGCGTGGGCTGGCTTATGATTCCGCAGATTATTTTTATGCGATTAGTGAACTTTTCAGTTTCTTTTTACATGGCTCTGGCTGTGGAAAAAAACAGTTATTTTCTCTGCTGTCTTATTCTGCAGTTGATATAACTGCAGACTTGTAGTCAATAATTAAATGGAGTCAATGGTAAAATTTCCGTAAAGAAAACTACATTTGTGTAATTATTTAACTGGAAAACTTAATTATATCTTGTTGCGAAATACTTTGACTAATTTTCAATTACTCTCAAGTAAAAGATGCTAAAGTACTATAGTTTGTCGATAGGTACATCTTAACATAAGTAGCATTTATATTATATACCGTTTAAAAAAGTGCGTATCTAATGAAAATAAAGATTGAGGTGAGCATTCTGTCGTTGTGAATATTCGCAAGAATATTCGCTCGTTTTGGGCAATGTGTAGGGTAGTATGAACTATTTTATTTTACGAATTATCGTACATTTATTGCGAATTGTATTCTTAGTTGTTTATGAAACGCAGTTTTATTCGTTTTGCGTTATAAACTAAAATAAATAAATAGAACAACCAAAGTGAAACTTAAATGAAAATTTATCGCAGGAAGCAATCACTTTGACGGCCTCCATGGTCGAGGGAAAAAGCTCTCGACTACGAATCCGAAGGTCGCGTGTTCAAATCCTGGCATGCGCAAGTAAATTATATTTAATTAATTTGTACTGCTTCACAATTAATTAATTTAAAAATAATCCATAGTATATTTGCGCACGTTCCAGAGTGGAAGATACTCTCAGTATTGCCCTGGTGAAAGACCACCATTCAGAATTGAAACGTTGCTTGAAATGGCTTTTAGCCGTGTTTGGTGACCAGATCTGAATAGCCAGGTATTTTTCCACCTTCCTCTTTCGCTTCTCCTTCCCCTCCCCAATACCTTCAGCCTCACAACATTCCCTAATTGGGGATGTCATAGTCTCACCGGCTCCAGCCGGTTGGGAGCATTTGGGACTCTTGCGCGATATTCATATATAAAAAAAACTTTGTAGCTTGGCATTATAATTTAAATGAAAAATGTTTTTGTTTTAACCACTTTATTTTATTTATACATGTTTCAGTATTCGACCAGTTTTAGTTGGACTCAACCTCCTTCAGAAATGTACGCATATAAAAGTTTATATGTGTACAATCCCGAAGAAGGTTGAGTCCAACCGAAACCGGTCTAATGCAGAAATATATATAAATAAAATAAACTGGCTTAAAACAAAAACATTTTTCATTTAAATTAAATGAAAATGTTTTATTTTACATTCATTAAATGGTAACAACATTCAGATTCACGTCAGTCTACCCCAAATAAAGATAAGATAAATTCCAATATGTTTGTTCAACGAACGTAAGTTGAAAATAGGAAAACAACATGGCGGTATACATGATTTTAGCCAAATGTATAGATCTCTTTATTTATATTATATTATACGGGTAAGAACAAATATTCCCTAATATTCCCTACGAAGAGACCCGGGGCGCAATCAGTCACAGAGTTCCCTCCATATTCCCCATATATCCCGCGGCCGCCGGGATGATACAATTCAATTATTTGATTCTCCCGTCAAGGCAGACTAATTGTGAGTGACATCCTACGGGTAGGAAATAGGAGCAGGGTTATGCAACTGGTGTTTGTGGGGATAATTTGATGGGAAAATGGGATAATTTAAAAAAAGTTTTACCCTTATTACAGGTTATTAAATTGGATAACATTTTATGACAGTGAGTTAATTTAATGGAGTGAAGTTTTGTTTTAGAATATGAAAATGAAATAATGAAAAATAAACATTTTGTAAATTACGATGATGCCAAGTTTTTGGCACGTTTTGCATAGATTAGAATTTTCCTAATACGTACGTTTTATCAGATTTCCGAAATATTCAATCTGTATTTTAATACAATTTCCACGGAAGTACTTACTGAATTTACTGATTTTCTTAATTTTGTAAAATTGATGTTTCTAATAAATGCTTTTTAAAACCGTACGTGATAGGACAGAATTGTATGATCTTGCCCCCTGTCTGACTAACCCTCTGGGGAAATGCTACCATGGTTAGTTAATTATCTACATTTCGATTGCACTATATTGCAGGTTACTCCAATAAAAATGAATATATCAATATATTAATAAATTAAAAAATATACTTCGTATATTTATAATGTGGTGTAAACAAAGTATATATTTTTTTAATTAATAATGACGCCATAAAGTTAATCCCAATTTAATCATTGAAGAGGATAATATTAATTCAACCTAAATGAAACATGAAACCGAAAAAACAACAGAAAATAAAAAGATATCAGTCGCATCTGGGACTCGAGCCCAGGACCTCTGTCTCAACATAGCTAATGAGACCAGTTCTATTTATGTCATCTTCATCGATATCATATCTCAAATTCAAGGCTTTGTCAATATTATCCTCCATTTTTAATCCCATATTATTGGGAGCTATTTTTATGATGATTACAAAAATTAAAAATTCCCATTTATTTGAAGATATTATATGAATATTTATTTTAAATACAATTGAGAAATTAATTTTATTTCCAATCAGATATGACCAGAAAACTCAAACTTTTAGCTTGTTGTTGGTATCAATCTGATTTCACTTGAAGTGATTACTTTATTTACAAAACGAAAGATTTTATCTTTTCTTTCATAATGAATGCATACAAAATTTTAAACAAAATATATTAACGTAAATTAGTACATATGTCGCCGAGCGTGGGTTAAATTAAAAAATAAATAAATTATTTAATCTTGATTGAAAATCCAGGCCTTAGACAGTTTAACATTCGCTGGTTACGAACCAGCCTGGGAGTGTCTAGTGTATTAGTATAAGTACATATTAATTCTAATTAATCGTGGGTTAATTAGGAGTAATGTCATTCAAGATGATTTTTTGTTTGATGGCATCGATGCCATCCTCAACCTTTTATTAGTATAAGTACATATTACTTCTAATTAATCGTGGGTTAATTAGGAGTAATTTCATTCAAGGTGATTTTTTGTTTGATGGCATCGACGCCATCCTAAACCTTTTTACTGCAAGAAGTTTTGATATATGCAATCATTGTACCCACGTTGCATTTTTTCAGTGAAAATTATTCAGTAGATAGGTAGAAAAAAATCCATAATCGATGCAACAACCGCTGAATAGTCCTTGCCTCTCCAGAGAATAGCTTATTTCTTATAGGTTTCCTGCTGTTCCTTATGCGTAAGAATGTGTTAATGGGGAAATTATTAGCCAGGTCAAATCTACTGAGGGCTTATTTTTCTAAATATAAGTGATAGAATGGGTATCACTTCAGGAATTAAGGTGATCAATCCTAATTAATGCAAAATCATGAAAAAATCATGTGTTTTCGGTTTGAATATTTGATTGCCTAGAAACATTATAAATGCTTTAATTAAATTCTGCGAGTAGAACACATCTCGGTCTTTGCAGTAACCGATCATTTTTTAGTCATTTTATAAACCTAGAAAAAACTAATATATCAGACCTATAAAAATGTTTTTAAGTGTAAAATCTCCTGCTTATGAACGTTTTTTCGGATTCTGCAAATTATATTGTAATATTGTGGTAAATTATGTTTTTCATAATTTGATCGTAAAACATTTAAATATTGTGCCTGAAATTCTTTTTTTACGTAAATCAAAACAGATGGCATTCGACGATTTTCGAAATGTGATTTTCAACCTTATGCCATATGCATAAGGAGTTTGTACGTTTCGCGTTAGTTACCTCCCAGCTTTGGCAATGAATGGACGTCTTTTGACTTCGTGTCGCTTCACCTTTTAAAAAAAAGTTCTCTCCAAATCAACAATTCACTGTCGTTGGCTTTTGAAAATGCGTCTCAAACGAATTTCAAATCTCGCACGTTTTGACGCATAAAACCTACGCACAGTGGTAAAATTTGATGAAATTGTAAATTACTGTAAATTAATTTAATTTTCCGTATAAATTAGAATATATTTAAACTACTTATTTATGGTTTTAGCGTTTACTTTTTGAAGAACTCCATATGCGTTTATAAAATAAACACTTAGTAATAATTACTTACTTAATTTATATTTAATTAGAAGATAAAGGCATTAAAATAACTATTATTTCAAATTTCCTACATTTCTAAGGAAATATAGAAATAAATTTTTTAATTATTAATTATTTTTAATAAGATTTAAAAACCGCAATAAAATATTTAATCATTGTAGAAAATAATATTAACATAACCCAAATTAAACATGAAAACTGACAAAAATGGCAAAAAATAAAAAGATTTCAGTCGCATCTGGAATTATAAAGATATAATTATAAACATAGCTGACAATAATATGCGATTAAAAATGGAGAACAATATTTACAAATCTTGAATTTGACATATGATATCGATGAAGATAACATAAATTGAACTGGTATCATTAGCTAAGTTGGTTAAGCGGTTGCCCCGGATAGGCAGAGGTCCTGGGTTCGAGTCTCAGATGCGACTGAAATCTTTTCAGTTTCTGCCGTTTTTTTTTTCATTTTTCATGTTTCATTTGGGTTATGTTAATATCATTTTCTACAATGATTAAATATAGAAATGATCTGATGGAAATTTTTATTGATTAATTCCCAAACTACAGTAAAAAGTTTCCCCATCCAGTAAGTTTTTTAAAAATTTAAGTATTTTTTTGTTGTTTATTTTTCCAGGTGTTTTAAGATAAGATTCCAGCTTTTGTTTTCCATACGTACTGGGTGAGTTGACATGCTTAGCTTTGACTTTACGATTTTACTTTACTCGTATGTACGTAATACGGAAATCGTATATTTTTTTAATCGTATATCACCATCATTGGTGGCACATTGTACATATAGTTTAATGTTATTAATCGATGCGCTGGTGGATGCAGTCTGTTAAAATATTTATTGCTATTATTTATTCGTTGTATTAAGGTTTCTTTGAGATTTAGGAAACTGTCATTGTTCCCGTACTTTTTGTATTGAGATATTTTTATCATCTGCACACTATTTCAATAATTATATAATGTTTTAGAAAACTCGCGGTTTAAGGAATCTGCGTTAATAAGATGTGTGTGGAAATTTTACACGAATTTGCTTATAAGTATAATATTTTATATTTATATTACATATATAAAAATACATTTACAATATGAGTTTTGCTATGTATTTTTAAGAAATCTACCACTGTTTTGCTTGAGGGGGAGGTTGACAATTGGCGTATTTGGCCCACTTTCTTTATTGGTTGGAACAGTTGCGTAACCACGCCTCAAAATAGTGATCAAGCGCTGTTCTGAATGCATCAAAGTCAGGTGGAGTTATAAGCCTCACTCAGGGAGGAGTAACTGTTTCCCATTGTGATTTCAGGATATTAGGAATGATGGTGTTATTGATTAGATTAAATTATATATTAAATGAAAGAAACTTGTACATAGTTGTATCGACATATCTATGGATCGTGGTGTCAATTCCTACACTAAATAGGTAATTATTAGGGAAGTAATTTATGGAGGTGGATAAGTCGTGATGAGGAAGAATATGATGCTTCCTGCAGCGGTATCATTGGTCAGCGGCGGGTGATTCGACGTGCAGCCTCCTTGGAATGTTCATGCCAATACAAACGGCTGCGCGGCCTGTTTAATACAAAACTTAATTTTGGATTTGAGGTCAAAATACTCACTTAAAATGATCTTTATTTTCATCAAAAAGTATAGTAAATGTCTAGCACGGATTAGAAGTAATTTATTTATTTCGTTTTACATTATGAAATATAGGCCATTAAAGAAATTAATTAATTTTAGCGATTTTAGAGGCACTTTGAAAAAAAATGAAACATAAAACATATTTTTTTAAATATATTAAAATAAGCATTATGGTGGACTTTTAATTAAAATAAAAACGACCAATTTACGTTGGAACACAAATTTTGCCGTAAATAATTAAAAATATTTACCCGAAATAACGTTTTTTTTTTAATGTTTTGTTTTTATATTTTTATTTCCGTAATCATATTTACATAGCTCCATAATTTAAAACAAAATAAATAAAATACTTCTCATCCGTGCTAGATATTTACTAAACCTTTAATTAAAAAACCTATATCATTCAGTTTGGATGGGTATTTTGGTCTCAAATGCAAAATTAAGTTATGCATGCAGCAGGCAGCGCAGCCGTTCCTCTTAAGGGCGAATGGCGTCGCTCGGCCTCATGACGGCATCCCCAGCTGGTGGATAGAACCACGTTAAGTTTGCCCCGAAATGTTTAAGATTTTTGAACGCATCAATATTTGAACCTCCAGTATTATTAATGCCTGTAGAAGCTATTCCGTGACCGGACTGCAGCGATAATTACTGATTGACCAATACACAAGGATGTGTTCGGTCTGGGTTTTTATAAAACACGATTAATTACAAATTGAACATCGGCAAAAAAACGCATTGTTGAGTTATTCACTTCATGAGACCACCGCACGTATAATGTAAATATAATGATATTAAAAGATTAACTCGTAAAAGTCTATTGAAACCATTTTGACGAACGGTTTCGAGGTCGCGAGTCCCGACGGCCTTGAAACAAGAAGTGTCGGAACCGGATTCTACCCCTCTGTGTGCATAATCGGAAAAAAAATCCAGACTTTCAAACATGATCAATTGACTACTTAATCAACATTACAATCGTAGCTAGTTGATAACTATTTATGAACTTCGTTAGAAAAATAATGAATTAAAACTTATAATTGATTATTTTTCATAAAATTGCTGTGTTCGCACTGACACTGTCCAGCCACCTAAAAAGTATGTTCAAACACGCCTTCATCCTGCATGCTGTTTATAGAGAAGCACTTTGTAGGTGGAATATACGTTTTTACGATTACGGATGATATAAAGCTATGCCTAAGAATGATAACTCTAGAAGAACGTAATAAATTAAATAATTTCATACAATTCACTAATTCTGCTGTGGTTTAGTTACTGTACTGCATATTACGAAGTAGTTTAGAAAGTGGCTCTGTAATATGGGAAACAGGGGTGTTACCCACTCTTTAATGGTGGAGAAAATAAAAAAGAAAAATCTAAGGTATTCATATTTTAGAGACTTCAGATACTATCCCAGGTTACATCCGTCGTCTTTCTTATCAATAATCCTGGGTATTAGTAACCTTGCCAACAGAAGGAAATCTACTTTCCTGAAAATGGTCTTTAACCTCTTAAACGGTCACATCAGCAATTTAGAGAACTCAGAAAAAAATGCCCATTATGTTCCAGATAATATTACAAGAGCGCGCATGCACAGATCTTTCCTTGTTCCGAGATGCAGCGCTAATTTACCACTAGTGATGTAATCGGAAGAATGATCATACGCTTAAATGAACTACCGCCTGATGTCGAAATTTTCCACGTGAATATTTTTAAATTCAAACAGCTCATAAGTATGCAACTAGCATTGGCTAACAATGTTACGTATGTTTGTTATTAAAATAAATTCTGTAAATGTACATGTAAAATAAAATAAATAAATACAATTTTTCACAATTCTTTTTACGACATAAATAAAGTTTAATTAAAATGTCTTTGTTAGTGTTTAAAGACATTTTCGTGAATGTGGTGAAAATAATTAATATTGATCAATATTCAAAGTGGTTTCGCAGCAAACACGAAAGTTTTTAATTGATTACTCTGACTAATACCGACCAAAAATTTAAACCAACGCAACATCATAGATCACATATATGCGACAGCTAGATACGGGGCGTGTTGTCAAAATCTCACATGTGATACAGCGGCGTCTATCATGTTAATGCCAACTTGTGGTTGCATCTACTTGCAAAGGGACTAGTTTACGAGACAATCGCAACCTCCATAGTGTAATGTCTACATAATTGTGGTCAAGTAGTCGTGGTCTTGAGTAATTTTCATTTTATATATAATTATTGTAAATGGATATTCATTAACGGTTTGATAAATATCTTTAAACGAATGGATAATTTTATTTTTGCTGTTATGCTTTGAATTTGACATACTTCAACCCTCTTTTGCTACAACCTTTTCAAAAAATTTGAGAAACCTATTTTTTAGACTGATAATATAATTAATTTTTAGAATGATCTAAGCAAATTATTAGTAAACATATGTTTTCAGCATTATATGGCAAGTTATTACCAAGTATGCGCAGTACAATACTTAAGTATTACTTTTTATAAATGTATTTTTAACATAATTATTACACAATAAATTTTATTTATTATAATTATTACACAATTTATTTTTAACATAATTATTACGAATAACGAATTAGCAGTCGAAACTGAGGTCAAGTACAATTTCAGAAAAAAACAAGGTCAATAAAGGTCAAACTCGCAGGACAATAACAAAAAGGGTTTCTGATAGGCATACAGATTCAGTCATCTGGATAAATTCGCGATAACTGAGCATTTTAGAAATACTGGCCATTTCTTTGGATTAGAGCCTGAAGGACCAGGAAGGCCCAAAACCTTTAAAGCTGGCACGTGCAAGGAGGCCCTTGAAATTTATAAGTACTCGATTACCATTAATAGGGATAATGGATTACGCTCAAGACTTCCGGAGTTAGAGTTAGACTTTGCAACGGAATCATTGCCACATGAGTAAATATACAACTATCCATCTATGTACTCACGTATACTAAATCTATCCCGGTGATTTGAAAACTGTAATGGATTGAGATCTTATTAAAATCTAATATAATGTAGTGAGTTTAAGCACATATTTTAATACACCACTACAGATAATATTTATCGTAAGACTTTCGTCTAATTGTTAATATAATTTTATGCTCTTTATTTAAGGGCCAGCACTCAAAGATGGCCATAAACATTACTTTGCAGGTTAACTTAAGCAATACCATAAATGATTTATTTATAATTTCTATATTTATTTATTGTATAATATACGCCCTATATGGGCTTTTACATATAAAGTTAGTTTTAATAAACAGGTGCAAAACACATCACTGTAGGTTCATAGATAATATATCGAACAAATACAGGAATAACATAGTGTAAGTACCATTCTAAGCAATTAGTTCCACAGGCGAATAATCAAAACATACCTCACATTCACTGTCACTTATACTCTAGACACATATTAATATTTATTGAGGATGCATTCAATAATCGTTTGTTTTTATTTGTATTCCGAGCAGTCGAAAATGTATACTATATCTAAGTATGTATTACCTTCTGTGTGGAGTCTAGGTACCAATGAATGTTTGAATGACTCAGTCCTGGATTTATTGTTACAGTTGAACAAAATTTTAGATCGAATAGTTCTAGTTGGAATATTAAATGTAATTAAACTGACGATATCTCAGGGCTGTCCATATAACCATTGTCAATTTTGAAAGTTATGAAAATATATATGGTTTCCAAAAAAATCCCTATATTCAATACGTCCTTAGACGCATGAAAATAGATGCACTTTTAAAATCAGTGAAATCAAATTTAGACCTTTTACCTAAAAAAATCCCAGAGGTATGTACGAGTATTTCATATCGGATTTAATAGATTACGGTTTCAGGATTGTTGTCTGAAACCTTATGTATTTTATTATTTAATCGTACAGAATTAACAGATAAATCAATTGTATCATGTCTTGAGTTAGCAACCCGCAAAGTAATTATTTTATAATGGAAACCGTTGTTTAAGCGATACTTTTTTACAGGTATCCATTAATTTTTTGTTGACAATTGATATATCGATTTAATTTTCCGATGTTGCCGAGAGTCCTATGGGTAGGATGTCCATTAGCAGTTGGGCAAGTAGAATTCGATACTCGCAGCGGGTGTAAACTTACTTCATTTTCAAACAAGGTACAAAGAGTGAGTAATTGAATAATAGGGTAAATAGATGTTTAAAAAAAAATCTATTTCGCAATAAAATACACCCGGTATAATATAATAGCTGGAACTTAATACTAATACTAACCAGACATACGAAAAAAATGTTTTATCACGTTTTCGGTACTTAGAAATCTTTTTTTACCTTTGAAACGCCCGCGATTGCCCGCATTTTAATACTTCCGTAGTAAGCCGAGGGTAAATTTTGCACGGCCATCTGGAGCCTATCTACGTAATAACTTACTTGTTTAAGGCCATCCACTGGCTAAAATTTTAACGAAATCACGCGCTCCTTATGTAGGTGGCGGACAAGGTTGAAAATCCCGCTGTATATCGGCCGCATATTTCGATTTCGGCAGAAAAAACATCACCAAAATTTCTGTTTTATTCTATTCTGTAAAGCTCAGACATAATTATTCAAATTTTTTACGGTCATATTCTAAAAAACTTAATTTACCAGAATGAACAATACGAAAATATGGGAAAAGGAGTTCATAATTAGGAGATTTTGCGCATTAAACATTTTTTTAATGTCTCGTACTTTATTTTTTTCTAAGCTTATAAAAAGATATACCAAAAAAATCCACGGTTAAATGAAAGGCCAAGATGTGTTCTACTCGCAGTATTTAATTAAATCATCTATGATATTTCTAGGCCATCAAATTTTCAAACCGAAAACACACGATTTTGCATTACCTCCCATTGCATCGCCTTAAGTGATATTTTTGTAAATTTTACCATCTTACCAGATAATATATTCATATATTTATTTTTTTAAATGTATCCATCGATTATAAGTCGTTTCCCAAGAATAAAAATGAAATAAAAATAAAGCAAATTAAAGTATCCCTAATAACACCTGTTACAAAGCGAGATCCCACGATTCGGTTCGTAATTAAATGTGATCACCAATAGATCCAACGATCTATGCGATAACCCCGACTAGCTCAATCTCACGGTATATATAGGTATACATACACATATATATAAACCGTGTTCTCAGTTCGTTTATTGAATTTTTGAGAAATCACCGCTTCTAGAATATATAAATATAAACACATACATACAAGTAAAATGCCGAAATAGGGAATTCAAATAAAAGAATTATCTTTTGCTATATAAAAAATACCTTGAAATAAGGCCTATATTGAATAGCAAAGACTCAAAATAAAGCAAGTTGAAGTATCTCTGATAATACCGCTATTTTCCATGACGTCATAGAAGATGGCTGAATTGCTTTTTAAAATATGCGAGGCTGTTTATAAAGATGTCTGTCTCGTCACATTCTATATCATTGTACATTCTACATATTCGAGACTTTGAATTGTAATTGGCAATATTGTTATGAATAATTCAAGATAAAATGTTTTATTAATCTTTAAATAGCGTCTATTGGGAACTCTTATGTAAATACTACTTGGACAATGAGTGATTCCGAAGTTAGTAGACTGTCTTATTTTTAGAAGGTAATGAAATAAAAATATTGAAATCATTCCTAAAATTGGAATAATGAATAGAATAATAATCTACGTCTGATAGATAGTAATAAGTATTAGGATTTTTTTGTACAGATTCAATTGTTTTTGCATATTTCATATAATGTGGGGTCAATATAATACTCTCGTATTCCAATTTACTTGTAACTAGCGAGTTGTACAAGGTTACAATGGATTAGGGGTTCTTGAATGACTTTGATATTCAATGCACGAATCCTAATATTTTCAATGATTACTCTTACTATTATTAAATACACCGGTGTTTAACGGATACGAATTGCGCGTATCCGATGAGTAATTTTTTAAAAGTAAACCAATTTATGATGAAAAGGTAGCAGATAAAAATATATGGGGATCAATTTAAGATTATTGACAGTTCTTAGAAATCAAGGCATGATACCGATAAAAATGACGGAAGCGAATGGATTATCTTAGTGGATTAGACTGCAGGTCTCGGACAGATTATAAGATTCTTCGTTCGAGTCCCGGTTGCTGCCGTTATATTTTTCTTTTCCGTCTTTGCGGTTTTATTTTGAGAGTTGATAATATTGTCTTCAGTGAATAAAAAAAAAATACAATGAGGTTTATAATCTTCAATAAGATATTCCAAATGACAGTTAAATACTTCATGACTAGAATTCATTTATTACATAAAAAAATTATGGTATAGATAAATAATTAGCTCAAATAAACAGATCCAATGAGTGATATGACAGTAGTGCATTAGTATTTATTAAAGCGGTATGCTATTATTGCATTCTTGTATCTAAATTCCATGCAGTTCAACACATCTTCTTATTTTTGCGAAAGTATTAATGATGAGTGCTAATGATAATATTCTTAATTTACTCATTAGAACACAAAAAGCCATCATGAAAATTATACTTAAAGTCTCCTGTAAGAACTAGTAATGACGAAATCTTCAACAAACTTAACATTATGTCAATAACTTTATGTTCATAAATACAAAAAACAAGAAATAACAACAATCACACATATTATAAACACTAGATCTGAGTCAAAAATACATACAACAAGGAACCACAAACACAACATTTGGACAAAAAAACTTCTTAGGCTATGGTACTAAATTCTATAACAAAATCCCACTATCCTTCAAAAATCACAACAGCCATGATAAATTTAAAAATCAAATAAAGCGCTGGATACGTTACATAAGGAGATCTGAAATGGAAAATATATTGACATCAAATGCAGATTAACACCGAAACTACTCAACTTCACTTCAAACACCTCACCTTACAATTATTTTATTTTTTCATCAATTTAACATAATGTATTTTCATATTTTGTAAATGAAATCCTCAGCACGGGAAATCCCAGTGAGAAAATCATTATTTGTTATTTTGTTATAAAAAGATGAAGAAAATAAAAAACGTTGTTATTATTATTATTATTATTACCAACTGCTTGCAATTAGATACAAGGGATTGTCTAAATGGCTCATTCCTGATTTTATGACCGATCAATGGCTGAGTTGGCATCGGGTCTGGGTCCCACCCAGGCTTCGTGAGTTCAATTTCTCGGCTGGCTAAGTCCTCCACTACGACACAAGCAACATCTTCCGTTTACTGTGACGGTAGTAGGAAATTTTCAAATACTGTCAGGTTATGCATAACCCGGGAATAATTGTCTTTCTCAAAGAATTATTGTTCACTTATGGTACATAGAATTTTAGATCGAGTAGTTCTCATCGGTGTATGAAAGGCAATTAGACTAAGTAAATGAGGGGTGTCTGGTAATGGTATATTACTAATTAATTTCACTATTGCCAGTGTATAATCTGATAGTATTGCTTAAATTGGTATTTACAGGTGTAGAGACTTATCTGGGGCGTCGCTAATGTTAATAGTGTGGTTTTCAGGGTAAAAATCAACTTTAATTCGTTAGTTCCGCCGTTGACCTATTCCATAAAAAAAATATTTATAAATTATGATCTATATAATCTTCTAATAGTTTCAATAAACTGAAATCATTACTCTTGACGTTTAAAATTTGATTTAGTCATAAAATACACAAATTTCGTGGAAAGTCATACGACTATTTGCAGTGTATAATTTACATTATTATTGCAATTGCTTAAAGTACCCGAAATGTCACAGCCAAGAAAAAATGTGCAATATTTTAATGTTATTTTAAATCATTCATTGATAGTGTTATGAAGTATATCTCATAACAAGAACGTTTCACATTTAGCCCCATTGTATTATTTACCGTCAAGTACTCGATTTTTAATATTTGTTTCGGCTTATGGTAACACCTAAGGGGGTGGTAATTGACAGGGGTATGAAGGGGAGGGGGCTGCTACGAAACGGGGCTCTCCCATTCGCTATGTTTGTTTTTTTTTGTTAATGGGACTTTCGTCCTATTTCGGAGTCAAATTATTATTTTAACTGATATATTGAAAGTATGTCTTAAATTAAAATAAAAGTGGGATTTTTGCATCCCAATGTTATTTTATTCACTCGGTAGCTTTCGTTTCCAGTCGGCGTGCTGTGATTCTGCACACTTCGAGTTGGCCACGTCTGGCCGAGGTAATGTTTATTTCAATTTCATCACATGTTTTAGTTTATTTTAGTTCGTTTTGGATCTAATTTCAAATCCGTAAATTAAAATCGTACATGGGTAGTTTTCGTTTCCAGTCGGCGTGCTGTGATTCTGCACACTTCGAGTTGGCCACGTCTGGCCGGGCTAATGTTTATTTCAATTTCAGCACATGTTTTGGTTTATTTTAGTTCGTTTTGGATCTAATTTCAAATCAGTAAATTAAAATCGTACATGGGTTTACAAAGATATTCACGACGTTTTTTTTCCCTAAGCGTAGAATCATTGGTATTCGATATAGGCCTTCTTGCAAGGGATTTTTTATTGCGATTTTTTTTTTATATTTACCTTCTTCTAAATGCATGCATACAAACCTCCTGGTAGTAAAAGTATCTCAAATTGACCATAAAAGAATTGGAAACAAGGAAAAATTTTATGAAGATTGATTTATGTAAGCGTAATTGGATACAGTAATAAGAAATCATGGATGAGCTTAATATTTTTCAATACATTTAAGTATGGACCAGCTTGGACCAACCTAACAGGTAGACAGCCCTGACCTGCAGAAAATGATTAATTATCACCTACCAATAAATACAACACGAGACTCACAGTTCGATTTCATTTATTTGTTTCTCCCACTAATTTTATGTACAAAGAGTGTAGAGAATGAATTTATTCGTTGATATATTTCATTTTAGAAATATTGTTTCCTTTAAAAGGTAAAATGCATCTATTAGATCGACGGTCCCAACGAACAATGTCGGATGTGCAAATGGTAACTTCTTACTAGAGCTGTTTGAAGTTACGTTTTTACCTGTTTAGAGTTTCACGTCTACATTATTATTGTTTTCGATATGAAGAAATATAGTGTTGTTTATGATAGTTTTCATAAATGTCTATTTCATTGGAAAAACATAATATTGTAACTACCATAGCTCCTATGCAAAGTTTCCAATTTACACATCCAACATTGTTCGTTGGAACCGTCGAGATAATGCAATTATCGTTAACTGATCAGTTCATGATTATTGCATGATAGAGTTATTATATGAGTATATTCTTTATTTTAAAAAAGTACTTCTATGAATTTGAAAGTAGGGTGCATCTAAATAAACAAATAAATATTTTTGCAAAATATTTAAAATGAAAAAAATTTAAATCGAACGTTTACAACTATAATGCAGCCAGTTAACGTGCATTAAAGCTACAAATTAGCGCAGTCCATTGGTGTAAATGCTGTAAATACTACATGGAACAGCTTGGTGAACAATGAATTGCAATGGTCTCCCCTAGATAACGATATACTCGTACATTATGCAGCAGAGACCATTGGTCAAGACCCGAACTAAATTTTAACAACGGTGTCGGGACTACAGACTGAACATGGCGAATTGGAATTTGAAATGAACCTTTTTACAGAGTGGTTGAACTGGGGAACACGATTAGATGAATTTATACAGTAGTGTTGAAAATAACAGAAAATAAAACGATGCCAGAGATTGAAAAAGTTGACGAAATATTTTTTTTACTACGTATTTGATATCCTTGCTAGACCACAACCTCTCGTGAAACGTTAATTTATTCATTTTTTTTTTTTTTTACAGTAACTCCACACAGGAGACCAAGGAGGAAATAATTTCCCTCAAGGCCTATATCATCTTTGGGGATGCTGTGTGGAGGATCTTTTAGAGGATAGGAAGGAGTGAACTTGGGTCTTGAAGAGACCCATGTTATAGGATGGAGGAAACACAGAGGCCGGCAGATCATTCCACAGCCGAGCTGTTGAACACAAGAACGAGTCGTAGAAGCGACCCGTTCTCATGTGACAAATGTCAACCGTGTGCAAATGTTGGGCGCGCGTTTGGCGTGTTTCCCGACTATGCACCGGTGCCGAAGGGATCAATGACGCTAGTTCCTCGGAGCATCTTCCATTAAAATACCATCATTGGAAATCATTGGAAATTGATTTAAAATTTTAAAATTTTTGAAACTATTAGTTAAACAGAATCCTTTTAAATGCTTTTGTAGTGGTGTCCTGTATCGAAAGACTTCTAAGGAGGGCTGCGGGCGGGTGTTTCAAATGATTACGAACCAATTTGAACCTCTAACGGTGTGTACCTCTACACGGGCAAGAATTTCTTAAAATTGATTTGCCCTTAGTGAGTATGATGAAATTGATTTAAAACATTATTCCAAAATAATCAAGTAGAAAAAGAATTAAAATGTTTTCATTACACCCATTACTGATTTTTCCTACAAGTTCTTCTAATACGGGATTATTCAAAATGATGTAATCAATTTCGTACCGCTACATTTCCTGAATTATAGGTTATATGAAAATGATCTACATAGCAATTGAAAGAGGTCAGAAAGCTTCGAATCCCACTGCTAGATCGTTCATAGTTACGCAAACGACCGCTAGAGTGCTCGCCAAATTGGCTACTATGCAGCATATGGTTTTCTGTGTTGGTGAGTTCTGTACATCTGAGTCGGCACCTGTAGTGCATCTTACCTTTTATCTCCATTTTAGCATTACACCTCCTACTAGAAAGAGCGTTTGTCGTTTGCATCATCAATTTGAGAAAACTGGATGTCTGTGTAAGGGAAAAAGTCTTTGCCGAGATCGTGTTTCAAAAGAGAACATGCGACGATGATTTCATCATTTTGAATATCCCAGTACTATTGATTTGAATTTAATTTTAAACCATCATGATGCAGGGAGATTTTATTATTATTAGCAATATTTCCCCCCCAAATTTTTATTTTTTTATTATTAATAATTTTTTTAATACATACATTGATATAAACATAGGTGCATAGATATTATAAACATAAAAAAATATATTAATTGATATACATGTTTGAATATATAAACACCAAAAAATCTTACATAGGCAAGGCGAGTGCGTGGGTATACTTCTGTAATAGTTAGAGGCAGTAAAAAAAATAGTTTTCTTTTCATGGATTTAATATTTAAATTTTCTTAAATTTTTTTATATGTGTTTACTTATATACATACACATATATCTATATTTTTTATATGTATGTCTTTATAAATTTACAAATTAAGCGAGTTTTTACTTTAAAATAATAAGTGTATAATACTAATGAGATTCTAAAAGAAAATCAAATTAAATGAAATATAAAAACTTTTTTTTTTTTTTTTAAATTGTTGCGAAAAAAAACTACATTTGTATACATGGATATTGATGATTAGTTAAATAAAATTTATAAGTTAAATAAGAAAAGGAAAAGGAAAAACAGAAAATTGGGAAAATATACAATTTTAGCTGGAAAAGGTTGATGTCTTTGGTTTTTATCCATTTTTAATGTGTTTAAAGACAATATGTTTGGACACTTACATTCTGCAGATAGTAAATTATAAATTTTAGAAGCAATAAAAAAACCATGTCTATGGGCAAGCCTGTTTTTACACAAAAGGTACTTCAAGTACGTTATTTATTCTGTTACTAAAGTGATTTTCGTTTTTTGTGAATAGTTTTTTTTCTTGAAAATATGTATTTAAGGCAGTGTAGACAATAATTTTTTCTTATGTTTGACAGTTCAGCCTAGTGGAATAATTGTATTATATATTAAAATATACAATTTCTGCGACATTAGCGCATAAATCCTAAAACTATAACAACAGTGCATTGCTGTATTTTTTTTAATGTTGGCCTTAACATGAATGTTGGGTGAGTTAATGACTATATTCATTTGAACTGAAATTCAGAAAGCACGTGGCACAAAGTTTTCCGTTCTGTGGCTTGGAAATCTTACAATAACCAATCCTTCAATTTGTAAATTTTATTAATTTTGATTAGAGTTCTCATCTCCAAAAATTATTGTAAAACTTATTTTATCAATTATCAACTTGTTTCCAACCTAACTTTTATTTTTAAAATTGTTTGTTAGCTTTATAGGAAGCTCTGATATTGTCAGCTTAGTTAAATTTAATATTCCAACTCGATCTAAAATTTTATTCAATAGTAACAATAATTTCAGGACTGAGTCATTCAAGAATTCTCTTTTACCTAGACTTCACGCAGAAGGTACACATATACACGTACAAGGTATACATTTTCAGACATAGTAGATATGTTCAACTGCTCGGAATACAAATACAAACAGACGATTATTGCATACACCCCCAATAATTATTAATATATTTGTCTAGAATATACGTATAAGTGAATGTGTGGTATGTTTTGAATATTCGCCTCTGTAGCTAATTACTTGGAATGGTACTTACAACATGTTATTCCTGTATTTGTTCGTTATTTTATCTATGTAGCTACTGTGATGTATTTTGCACCTGTGTGACTATTATAACTAATTAACTATGTAAAAGCCCACATAGGGCATATATAACATAATAAACAAATAAATTGGAGACTTAATAAGACAAGTTTTATAAAGCAAATGGTTCTTTTTGCAACAAAACTCCCCGAAAACGTACCCGAGTGCACCAATGTAAAAGCGGCTATATATAATGCATATAATTCAAGGTTTTTTCAAGAGATGATACTTCTTGTCACCTAAAAGTAATAGAAAGACGGCTTTGGTGGGGTAGTCCTATAAACAAATATAAAAAATAAAAAAAACACACACACAAATAAAGTTGAAGTGAAATTTAAGTATAAAACGCTTTATTTTTCGGAGTAAAAAAGGCCATCTCCAATTGTTCCAGCTGTTTTGATTCAAGAATCCAACTCAACAATATTGACAATATCGAATCTCATTGGTATTACAGAGCAGGCAGCTTATTATTTCCAGCATGTCCTAGTAAAGTAGATAGAAGGGACAGACTTGTAGTGCGCCCGGAATAACTTAATCCCACCCTTAATTGGAAACTGAAACCTACCCCCGTCATCTTATTCATAACGCCAATCCCTCCAGCCCCAGTCTGTTCGGTTGCCAGTTGAAGACGCTGCCAGGAATCTTTTCCCTGGAAAGGATATCATTTCGTGAAAATACTTAAGCTTTTAATAGTTTCAATATACTTAAATCGATACCCTTGACATTTATGAAACGAAAGTTATCGTATGTCAACTCTTTCAAATATTTGTACACTTGTAAAAATATAAAATATTAAATTGAAGATTGTGTCTGATTTATAGAAAGAATAGTTGTTCGACATTTTGTAACTTTAGCACATGAAAATACTTTTTTGTTGTTGTTTGACCTCAGTTTTTATTTCTTTTTGTCTGTGTGTCAAGTTACAATAGAGATTCTTAAAACTTAATTTTTTTTGAGGCCAAAATACTCAACCAAAGCTAATGATATTTTTTTTCATCAAAAAGTATGGTAAATATCTATTACAGATTAGGAGTAATTTATTTATTTTTTATTTATATTATGAAATACAGGTCATTAGAGAATTGATTTTTCGCGATTTTATTTATTTTATTTGGGGGCTAACGGTGAAGAAAAAAAAACGTTTTACCCCATCTTCTTTGAAGATATAATGAAATATACAATAAAATAAAACAATTTATTAAAATAAGCATTTTGGTGGACTTAAAATTAAATTAAAAACGACCAATTTCTGTTGGAACACAAATTTTCTATAAAAAATATCGATCCGAAAAAAGATTTTTTTTAATGTTCTGTTTTCATATTTTTATTTACGTAATCATATTTACATAGCATAAAATAATTAAAAAAAAAAGATTATTTTTAATTTGAAAACTATCAGTTCATGGTGAAAATTCATTTTATTATGACTCCTGACAATATTACCATAGATTGGTTTTAAATTGTACTAGTCTGAAGATGCCCGTCATACAGTGAAACCGGTCCTGTCTAAAATAAATAAGTGGAATAAATTTATTAAGGTTTTTTATTTAAAAAAAAACTCATATTAACCATTTGAAAAAACTCATATTAACCATTTGATTTGCTTAATCTGTCAGCTACCGTGACTTATTTTTTCCATTAATTTGCTCATCATATGTTTTTTCTAACTTGTGACTCCTGACTAAAATCTCCAACCTACTTAACTCCCCCGCGGAAAATATTACAGCGGAAGCTGAAACAACAAATCTTAATATTTTTTATTAGAAAATCTAATGAAGCACTTCTGAAATTGCACGAAAATAACATAATAAGACTAGTGAAGTAATAAAATTAGCTGTGCAAACATTCATCGAGCTGTCTTCGCTGAAATAAAATACACACTTACCATCAAAGGCGCTACCCTGAAGCTTTCCCGGAAGTAGTGTTCTGAAGTAAAAGTAATTAAAAACGCTGCTAGTCCCGCCTGTATCATTCCCCGTAATAAGGCCAGCGAGGCCACTTGATAACTTATTCTGCAATTATTTAATAGGAAATACTAAATCCATTAATATCTGTCTTTCGGTGAGTTCGCGAACAGCGCCACATAGGTCCAAATCGCAAGTTAGGCTGGCCATATTAAAAAAAAAAATTATAATAACCTTCGTAAAGAATCTTGAAAATGATCTACCTCACTTTTCTACAGAAATTGTAAATTTATAATCACGTCAAAACAAGTTTTTTTTTTCATATCGTTCTTTGGAAATAATTTAGGAATAAGAAAAAATATCTGAAAATCATTTTTTTAAATTGTGTTGGGTCTGAAAACAGTTAAATATATCACGATGGAATTAGATCGCAAATTTTAATTGAAAAATTCAATACTTATTTGGTCTTGGAAAATTATTCAAATAAGTTCTTCGCAAAACGTGGTTGACGATGTATTGCAGCTCTTATAAAAATAAAACAATGAGCAAATAAGAAACATTAGCTTCCTTATGAATCAATAGAATGCTTTCATGGAATTGCTCAAAATTATAAAAAGAAGAAATCCATTAAAAAAAAAACAGTGATTCTTAAAAAAATAATAAATATATATATAATAAGTAAATATCGCACAAGAGTCCCAACTGTTCCCAACCGCCTGGGGCCAGTAAGACTATGGCATCCCCAATTGGGGAATGTTGTGAGACGGATGGTAGTGGGGAGGGGAAAGAGAATGGGAAGAGGAAGGTGGGGAACTACCTCACTACTCAGATCTGGTCACCAAACATGGCTAAAATCCATTTCAAGCAACTTTTCAATTCTGAATGGTGGTTTTTCACCAGTGTGATACTGAAAGTATCTTCCACTCTGGAACGTGCGTAAATATACAATATATTATTTTTAAATAATTATTTGTGAAACAACACAAATTAATTAAATAAAAATTACTTGCGCACTCCGGGATTTGAACCTGCGACCTTCAGATTCGTAGTCTAGAGCCTTACCCCTCTACCATGGAGGCCGTTATCGGTTATTTCATATGAGCGGGGAAATATAGACGAAATTAATGACGTATTTGCGGTGGTTTGTTTGATGTTTGTTTGTGATATTTGACTTCGTATCCATCTATTATGTTATAACGTTATTTTAATAGACGACTTTTTATCAAAATCGTATTTTTGACCACTAAATATTGCTAACCGGACCTTTGTGCAGCGGATGAAAAGGTAAACACGGAGAAAGAAGCAAGAAAGACAAAGCAATTAAACTGCAGATGGCAGATAATTTTATCCACTGCATTTTTATTCAGACTCTAAAGTAAAATAAATACATTTTCCTCACCGCCTGTCATAAGCACGTTACCACATTTTCTAATGGGATTCGTAATAATAAGTGATACATTATAACTGCAGATGAACCGGCTCAAAGGTAGTGCATTAAATAAATATTTATACCCGTGGAAAATTCTCCTGTCATGAAAGATAAATACGTGGAGAAAGTGTGTCAACATTTTATTTCTGTTCAAATGTTGTAATGTATGTACGTGCATTGTCCACTAGTGACCTATATATCCGTTTCCAAAACGTTTAAAAGATCGAATTGATATGTCGAACAAATCTTCGTATATATGTGATGATAACCATGACCACGATTTTTTTTACATTTACTCCACGTAAGAGGCCTTGAGGAAAATAATTTCCCTCGCCGCTGATGTCATCTTTGGGGGTGCTGTGTTGAGAGTCCTTATAAGAAAAGGAAGGAAAAGAAATTCTAGGATGGAAAAAGGCATATGGGACTTATCAATCCGTCCCTCCAACTACGGTGCAAGGCGATGGGTTGAGGGAATCCGTCTGGAGAGGTCAAGGGGGTTCCCTCAACCGGCCTCTCTCGACACATCCGCCGTCAAGACCTGGATAAACCTAATGCCATGAACCCAGGCACCCCGGCTAAGTCACCAAACGTAACAAACCACTTGGAATGACCTGACAGAGGTGTTGGTTATTTAATTGTTACCGGGCCGGCGGTACTCATACCCGCCTCTCAAATTAAAATTTAATTTCAATCTTTTAGCAATATTTTTCCGTTTACAGGAACAACGACATCGGTTTCTATGTGTCTATATTTAGTTATAAAGTGTTACATTATATGGATAGTATTACGTCACACTTGCTTAGTTGACAATCTTGTAATAAAAATTATACTGGTTTTGAGTCTTAAAAAAGATGATTGTAGTCATTTTCTTATACGACCACTCTGCGTTTCACATATATGACATCTTTTAGTAGAATAGACAGCTAATATGATGAGCAGGCAGAGAGAACTAGGCAGGAGTTGAACAAACGTGGAAGATACACATCCATTTATTTTACAGATACATGTTAATGACGTCACTCTTTGATCATATTAACTTTAATAAATAATTGAAAATAAGGAACTCCAGAATATTTTTTAAATTTTTTTTTATTAATGTTCATATCCTAACTTAATTTTCCTATTTTTTAATTTTTTTTTTAAAGTTCGTTTTCATGGTTAAAATAATTGTTAAAGTTTCAATTTTTTAAAGCCCACCAAAACGTCGTGATGTGACGTCACGAGCCAGTCGGATTAGCGGTTCAATAGGCAGTAATCGATATTGTATGGATTTCATACAAAACTTCGAGAACTTTATACCCAAATTTAACTGCTTTTAATTTAAGGTAACATTGTAGAATATCAGAGTCTCGTTACTATTGTAGGTGCATTGTACCAAAGTGCTAAAATACATTCATATCCGCAACTGATTAACAATTTATCAGTTGCGGATATGAATGTATATTATTTTAAAACCTAAACTGGAAGACTAGGCTATAACCTAACACGTTGGTAACAGAAATGCGTATTATGATACCGCCGCATATCTGATATATCGATACCGGGTCCACAGATATCAGCGTTCTGACCGTTCCGAGATATTAAACGATATTTTGGTATTCGTATCTATTGAATAATGATTTGGTACGTGATAATAGTAATAATAATATTTTGATGATTTTTATAGCGCCATTTTGGCGAAAATCACATAAAGGACGCTGTACAAATGTTTTTTTTCCCAATGCTCTTTTTTTATTATTGAAATTTAGTACAATTTAATTCATTGCAATATTATACTTCTCTTTTAATCAATGCTTGTTTAGAGATGAGATGCGGAGTATACATATTGCGTTCAGATGGTTATATATTTACACAGTATTGTTTCCTAAAGTGTCACAAGAAGGTGCTTAAAATAATAATAATTATAATAAAATGGTTTACATGATTATATTACAGAGTTAGTGGTTTAATTAATAGAAAAAATGGGGTGCGTATCGACAAATTTTGTTTTAGATGTTAAAATCATAATATAAAACACGTAATGTACAATGTGACGTAGGATATTTAACATATAGCATAACGGTACTAGTGGTATATTATGTTGTCTATCTTATCACTAACTATAGATAGTCTATCATATCGATAATAAGTACTGGCGTTACTGACCGTGCTCGATTCATTCGATATTCATCGTTATCTAATATTAATAAATCTTTGGTATCGCCGATATTTCTATAAAAATTATTCCTTCGTTGTCAAGAATGAAAAAAAAAAATAGCTAGAAATGACAAAATATTACGAAATTTTAAATTGTTATGTCCCAGACACTATTAGGTCTACAAAAAGTATTACATGATTTATCCCGAAAAATTTGTCATTCGGGATTCAAAATCGACAAAAACGGAAGAAAGTTCGAATTTTTTTTTTTTAATCTTGACTACAAATCCGGAGATTGTGGGTTCACATCCCAGCGTGCGCACGTAAATTTAATTTAATTAATCTGCGTCGTTTTGCAATTAATTAGTTAAAAATAATATATACAGTATAATTATGGTGCGTTCCAAAGTGAAAGATGCTTGAAATGGCTTTAGCCGTGCTTAGTGCTTAGATCTGAATAGCTTGGTACCTCCCCACCTTCTTCTTCCCTACCGCCTTCCCCTCCCCATACCTTTTACCCCTACAACATACACCAATAAGGAATGTCATAGTCCCACTAGCTTCGGACAGTTGGGACTCTTGTGCGGTATTCGCATAAAAAAATAGAGTGTCAGGAGAATTCATAATGCGAAAGTTAATTGCAGAAGAATTAATCAATCTATGCAAAAATGATGTGAAAAAAGGACACACCATGAATAACATAATACCGATAATATATTAGGTAATATAAAAAAAAAACGGCAATGATACAGAACTATTCCTCTTGCACTTTGTTACCATCTGGTTAGAATTTTTTGGATGCGATTTTAACCTTTAGTGCTTTGAATTATGTATGAAAGTGAAATTATAATCGCTTGCGTTAATAAGCCTCTAGCCGTTTTCCAAACACGCGCCTGTCACGGACCTGACAAAAAATGAAAGTAGATGTTTTTCGAGAGAAATATGCAATTTTTAGTAGGTTGTGGTATCTTCAATGGCTTGAAATAAAACCAAATATGTTACGCATCATAAGAAATAACAGGGTTGAGGTTAGAAATTTTACTAGCTATCATTAGAAATCCTCCGCTTCCAGAATAACTGAAGAAATAATTGCCAATGTGCCAATGACATTGTCGTATTATTCAAGGGTGATTTTTACGCAGACAAATCCTTTAAAATTGGTATGAATTTTCAGGCAAAAACTTTCAAGTAGTCGCAATAAACAAACATAATGATTTTACCGGCAAAATGAACACTGTAAACAGCGAAATTATAAGCCGTAAGAAATATTAAGAGCGGAAAAAAACTTATCTAGTTACGTTGGGCTCAAAAATGGCACGTGTGACGTCAGAAGCAGTGGTACCAACAGAACATGGTGTTTTGATGGTACGGTTTTTAGTTCACTTTTATATAACGATTTATAAAATCTACGTATAATTATATACAATAAAAGTTATATATTCAGAATCGACATTTGCTGATCTATACGAATACATATTTTTAAAGCCATTATATTTTTCTCTGGAGTTCCTTATTACATAGGAAAGCATAAGATAGCAATCTGTAATTTATTTTCCTATATTTTGATAGAAAGGTCAGACATATTTAATGAAAATAAAAGAATAACTTTGGTTATAACCACGAGAATTCTATTTAATTTTATTAGGACCGACCGGTTTCGCTTAACACAAGCATCATCAGGGTACAAAATTAAACGGAGAGTGTAATTTTGTTAAATTTTTAGTAAATTTTGTTAAGCAGTTTAATTTTGTACCCTGATTATGCATGTGTTAAGCGAAACTGGTCGGTCCTACTAAAATTAAATTAAATTCTCGTGGTTATAAACAAAGTTATTGTTCGATTTTCGTTCAATTTATTTTCCCTCTAACCACTGAAAAAGTCACCTACAATAAATACCTCTCAAACAGAGTCATCCACCAACTTTAATAATCAGATAAATATATTTACGGTTTACTTTTGGAATTACTTATTGGAGCTTTTAAACCTCGTTGTAATATATTTATAATCATTGAAGATAAGATGAACAATTCTCAAAATGAAACAGGAAACCGAAAAGATACAGAAAAGAAAAAAAATAACAGTAGCAGCTAGGACTCGAACTCAGAACTTTATGGTCTATCCGGGACTTGCGCTCAAATTCATTGAGCTACTTTTATCGTTATCGTATTTTTTTAAACACTTTTAATATCATCTTCAATTAATTCCATTTTTTTAAAGTAGCAGTCAAAATATGTTGCTTTTAGAAGTAAACTGGATCATATTTCACAATAATTACTTACAAGATTTATTTATTCTACCTTAGCAAGGAACGGCTCGGTTCCCCTAAGCTTGTAGGTTAGATGTATTGCTTTTCTGGCCTTTTATAAACAAACACAATAAGCACAGGAAGTAACAATCAGTTTCTGGGTTGGAATATCCTGATAAAACAGTAATCCGTTTTATTATCTTGTAAATCACAGACTGCTGGATCATAATGAATGAGCACTAAATTAGTTAGGTTCTAAAAATTATAATGAAGTTTTAGTTTTCACGCAGTAAATGGCAAATAATATTTGTCACAATATTTGTATATATAATTGCATAAAAGGATGTATTTTTTTCCCATACCTTAAAAGTAAAGCGCAAATATTCAATCAAAACGTCGGATAAAAACAATTATCGTAATGTGCTAAAAGTCAATTCGCAAAACAAAGATAATAGTTGATTGGGCAAACAAAGTATCGGGGCTCTGATCGTAAAAGTTCGAATTATTGTTAAAAAATCATCGGGTTATCAGCAAACTCATTCAGAGATTCGAAACCACGGACCAATCATCATCATTCAGTAAAATGACTTTTGGAAAATGATATTATTTGAGCATGAAATTCCGTAAAATGTTTTCCGAAATTATTTGAAACCGTGATGGTTTATTTGGGAAGCGCGGTTTAACAATTGTTCTATAATACCTCCAACGTAACCGATTGAAAATAATTGCTTTTTGAAGTGTCATTGAGTATTCACTACGCGGCTTCCCTAGATTTTCAAAACTTTTAAATTTTTATTTTCATGTGACATTTCCCTGTCAGTACAGAGCACATGTAGGGGAACTATATCGCCATCCGGTTGGGCTACGTTCTAAGGCGGGTTAAGGAGGAGGCTCTAGGAAGGGGTTTGTTAATGCGGGCCTTGAAGAGACTTGCATTAAATGTCGGAGGAAAGACAGATGCCAGGAGTTCGTTCCACATAAGAGCCGACTTATACAAAAACGAACCGGCGAAACGACCCGTTCTCATAAAGCTAACATCAACTGTCCTTCAAGTTTCACGCACGTGCACCAGCGCAAAAGGGATCAACGCTGCTAGCTCCAGCCCAGAGGCGACGTTCAAATTCAATTTTTGGACGTACTTGAGATTTGTAAAATATTGAAAAATCTCTAAAAAAATCGTGTTTTGCTTATTTTTTGTGCTGTAATGGATATTTCAAAGCGCCGTTGTTCATGATTTTAATAATCTTAAGTAGGTAGTACTGAAATCACAACAGACAAAAAAAACTACATATATTTCACTACCTAAGAGCTCACCGTTGCACACAAAGCAGGTATTTGGCTTTATAGTTAATATTAACATATAAATCAATTGAATAGTTTTCAATATTTCTTACCAGGAAAATATATTAAAACCCCAATGCTAGAAATTCCAGTGAGAACGAATTTAAATCAAATGTTGTGGACATCGTTTTGAAAATTGTGTGGATTTTCCAACGAATGGGACTCCAACGACCGGATGTGACGAAGCTTAGCCTGCCAGCCCAACATCCCCGGAAGTCGTAGATGACCTCTATGCGAGAACAGTATAAACACTGCTCTAAGCTACAGATTTATCTATCGCAAAACTTGAATTGGCTAACATTTATTCAGAGTTATGTGCATCAAAAGCTTTGTTGGATTGTAACCCTTCGACACGATAATAATAGAGTTATTTTATGCATGCCAGACATGCAGAAAGATACTGCCTTTCGAATTATTGTATTGTATTGTTTTTTCTTGTCAATTTCAGTAGATACGCCAGTTTTCTGCTGAATCGGATGTAGTTCGATGTTTCCTAAGAATTTTATGTCATTCCTTCGAATGTGTCGTATAAAACTGTTATGTTATTGCAGTGAATGTATTCAGGTTTATGAGTAGTCGTGTGCGGTGAACAACTTGAGATATAAATAATGTTATGTTTCTTGACGATAACGGTACATGTTCAAAGGCAGTTTTAGTTAGGCAATAAAATAACAATATTGTATCTTCCAGTGGCGTGGCTACAATTTGCAATTGGGCCCCATGGGGAATGAGTGAATTAAGAGATGATTTTCGTTTTTGTTTTTTTTTAATTTTTTTTATTTAAATTTAATGTAAATCAAATTTTAATAATGTTATTATTAAAATTTGATTTACATAAATTTTTTTAAAAATTAAATGGATTTCTATGTTTGACGATTCGATGATGATTTTTGTGTTTTGATTTATTTAAAGCGTATTTGTTTTCACAGTTCTCTTTTAAGCAATGCTTATGTAGAGTGGCGTATTGTAGATATTGCAATTACACGTGTAAATAATAACGCTGCATGAAAGTGTTACATGTTTCTTTGATTTGATTTAGTCTATTCGTAAATATATTCCGTGTTTTTTTTTTATTGGACTGTAATGGGTATATTTATTTTTATTTTTACTATATAAATCAATGATTTTTTTGAGTACAAGCATGTTTGAATTACTTTTTGTTTTTGTTTTCGAGTACAGGTATCTTTGAATTATTTTTTTATATATTTTTTTTATATTAAATAATGTAAAGTGTATTACATAGATGTTTTTATGTTCAAAAAATAGATAATTTGATTTGACTTTACCACGAAAAAAAATGGACTGCTTGCTACAATTCAGTCCAAGCTAGCGTAACAAGTAGGGAACAATAAAAATGTAAAATAGATGTATAAATAAAAACGTATGAATAAAAATTAAAAATTAAAAAATAAAAAAAAACGAAAATGATAAATGAGAATTTTACATGACAATGTTACAGAGGTAGTTGTTTACATAATGGAAAAAAGGGGTTGTTTTTTACAAAAAGTTAAGAATTAAGATTTAAAGAATTTTTTTAAATTTTTTATTGAAAATTTTTCTTAAGTAAGTAACAGTCTATAAAATATAAGAAAATATGAGAATTCGTTAGTATCATTCGGCATTTTTTTAATGTCTTCGGGTAGTATTGTAACAGTTCTTAATTTTATCGTACAATATTATTTCCTTTAAATATATATATATATAAGGAGGATTCATTAATATATATATACATATAAATTTATTTTTTTATTATGCTAAATTTGAATTCTGTTCTTAGTTGTTCTTTTTTTTAAATTTTTTTTTGTTTAAAAAAATGTTCTTCATTATTAATTAAAAAAAACCGTAAGTAAATAATGTTACCTAATTAAAACGGGGGCACATACGTTTGTAAAACAGAAAACATTCACATGAAATAAATTGATTAATGTAATCGAAAAACTAACGGGCATGAAGCTATCGTAAGATTCTCAAAGTCGTGAAGACTTAATTGGCTGGTCACGTGGAAAGAATGATAGATGAAATGACAATGAAAATCATGACTTAGGGGAAGTGACCCAGAGGTAGACCGACAAAGTGGTGGACTGACCTAAAGTCACCTAAATTCAGAATATAGGGAAAAATAATGAGAACTGAGGACTGGAGGAGAATGACCATAGACTGAAAACGGAGAAGAATGCTTATGTAGTGAGTCAGATCTCAGCTAGATATGTCCCACCGAGATAGTAATAACGATACGAGTATTTTATTGAATTTTTCCACCTAATCTAGAAACCGAAAAACTAAGCACCACATTTAATTTGTATCTCAAAATATCAAGTAATTGAAGAAGATAGTATTAACAAATCTCAAATGAAAGGTGAAACAGAAAAAGTCAAAGAAAATAAAAGGTATCAGTCGCATCTGGGAATCGAACCCAGAACCTCTGTCTTACCGGGACAACGCTCTAACCTCTGAGCTAATAAGACCTGTTTATTTTACGTCATTTTTATCGATACGTCATTTTTATCGATATAGGATAACATTGGTAGGTCTTAAATTTGAAATATAATATCGATCAAAATTACGATACCTGCGATGCGACTGACCTTATCATTATCTGTCTCTTTTTCTGGGTCACGTTTCATTTAAGATTTGTTAATATTATCATCTTCAATGATTAAATATTACAATGAGATTTATAAGCTTCAATAAGTTGTTCCGATCAATCGAATTATTTAATTGCATAATCTTATTTTCATAAGTATTGGAATTTGTACCCGCTAAGCTAATGCTAGTAGCTTGTCAGCAGTTATAATAAAAAATATGTCCTAGGGTGGTCACGACGCCACTCACCTCGTTTATATTCATGCCATTCCCATTTTACGGGTGGTGTTAATACATAAACAAAATGTATTTAATGGATTGGTAATAATCCTTATGCTTTCGATAAAAGCAAAGGATAACGCACTTAGGTATCAAATAACTCCATTTGATATATTTGCCATGTTCATTATAAAAATTGTATACATGTCTATAATTTACCAGTTTCAGAGAAAATTTCTGAGATTAAAATATATAATAAATAATCAAAAAAAATAAGCTAATAATACCTAGTGAACATAATACGAAACAGTTTAATAATAATAATAAAAAAATACACGAAAAAATAGGAGTAATAAAGCTATAAAGCGAAATATTGTTATTAACAGCGGATATATTGGTTGCCTCGGTAGCCAGTAGCAAGGACGGTGATAACTGATAACTCAAACGAAAAATAGAAAAGATTCTAATCCAGTCAACTAAATTGCTACTTAACTGTAACTCACTACTTATCACTTATTCAAACGCGGACGATGTCGGTTAAATTATCTAAAGGATTTAGTTGCCACTTATCGCTGTTCTTGATACTGGCTGAGTGTAACATAGCCATTAGAGCAGTCATATCGTTTCGGAGAACGCTTCTAATTCGGCACAGTGATGCATTCGCCCAATTTTGAAAAGTGGTATTAATAAAAAAATAGCCTCTAAGCCTAACCAAATTAATCAAGAGTTTTTTTCATCATTTGTCCATGACTTCATATTAATTTTCGAAGTGTGCTGAATTGTCCGCTTACCCCAGAGTTTAAATCCCGGCAGCGATAACATTTTTTTTTCTCGATTATAAAAGTATTTATCTATTTTTTTCTGCTATCTTTCTATTTTATAAAGAATGTTCCGGGTCAGCGGTGTTCGTTTGTTTTGTATTCAAATTTACAGTTTTCTTCCCAGCTTGATGAAATTTTGCACATTTTACTTACAAAATATGAGGAAGGTCACTGTTTACATGAGATTTTGAAAACCACCCCCATATTCCTTTCCTACCCCTTAAAGCAGAATGGTGGTATATCATAATGAAATTTTGCCCACTTGACATTCAAAATAAGAGGAAAATTATTGGGTAGGGGTGGTGTTAGGGTTAATACATGATCAAAATTTTACTCAAAATCGTACATAACCCCGTGCCACGCCGGGTACTTCAGCTAGTTTTATATAAACAAATACGAAATATATTTTCTCATTTTACGTAGAATAATAATCCAATATAAAACACGGTAGACATAACAACCATAAACCTATCCAAATTTCAACCATATCATAGTTTTTTTTAGTTTCGCTGACACAAGCAGCAAAACAGAAAAACCAATTCCATTGCACCTGCAATGGCTCTGGAACGCGACACAATGCATAGGCTGTATTTTAAACATGGACAAAATCAACTAAAAAAATACAATATTCTTTAATACTAACATATTGATGGAATTAAAACATACCTGCCATAGAATTATTATTATTAATTATTGTATTACTTATTTATTGTTTTTGCATTTACTTCGCAGAACTCCATTTAATTTTATTAGAAATTTAATGTAAATCAAATTTAATAATAATAATTAAGTTCAGCTAGTATTTTAGTTTTCATTATTGTAACAGCTGTATCGGCGTTCAAGGTCATTTTTAAGCTTTGGTTAATCCACATTGCTACTAATTACATATATGATTTTATTTACTCCCACCCAATTCTATTTTGGACGGTGTTCAAAAAGATTTATTACCGGTAAAACCGATTTAATTAGAAATTAATTCAAATTCTCTATTCTGTGAAGTAATTGATTTATTTAAATGTGTTATACTGTTTTGGTTGTGTTAAAATTCTGAGAAGTGGGGAACAAATACTATAACTATTGACTATATTAATGAATGTTATATTAGGATAATTCGTTCGTTTATTAATTTCCAATTGTTCAAGTAAATTTAATCTAAGATCCTTTCTTTATGTATGCAAGGATTTAGGATCGTTGTTATCAAGCGGGAAGTGATTATTCACTAAGAGAAGTTCTGCGAATTTTTAAAAAGTGCTTTTATTATTATAACATCGTATATTACGCAAATTCGAGACTCTAAGAACGCAAGTAAGAATAGGAACCGCTTAAATTAATTGTACATTCACGTAATATAAGGGATATTAGAATGGTCGAATGCCGTTGATGTAGCAGAGGACAAGGACGCCTGGAGGCGCCTTGTCGATGTGATGGGTTTCCGAACTGAGCAGGATAAGGGGAAAAAGATATATGTACGCAGTTTAAGAGAAAGTTAAATTGTGTTTGTGTCTAAGTTATGCAAATTTGGTCTCCCATTGAAAAATACCCCCGAGACGTATGTATTTGTGTATAATATAATATGAGTCACTTCTAGATAAGATCCAAAACACATAAACAAATATTTTGCGAAAAGATTTATAAAAAATATATACACATTAGGTCGTATAATAATTTCAGGACTTAGTCATTCAAAAATTCTCTTGCACCTAGACTTCACGCATTTTCAGACATGTTCAGCTGCTCGGAATTCAAATACAGACGATTATTGCATACACCCTAAACAATTATTAATATGTTTCGAGAGTATAAGTATCAGTGAATGTGAGGTATGTTTTGAATATTCGCCTCTGTAACTAATTACTTGGAATGGTACTGACACTATTTTATTCCTGTATTTGTTCGTTATACATTCATGAAAGCTATCTATTTTATCTATGTACCTACTGTGATGTGTTTCGCACCTGTGTGACTATTATGTAAAAACCCATTTGGGGCGTATGTAATATAATAAATAAATAATGATTTCAACAAATTATTTCACAATAGTTGCGCAAATTAGACGAAAACTTCACTACCGCCAGTGTGGAATGCCACCAGTCATAAATAAAAAGTTGGAAGAAATGGCGTTATCTCTGTTTAGCGACAATGATATCTAAATAGCCGTATTCGGAGAACCCTTTTTTATTTAGTTATTACTCACATTCCCTTTCCATCAATCTTATTTCCATCGCCTCTCAACATTCCTCAATTTTCTAGACGTGGAGATTTCATTAGCTCCTTGCATTTGGAATACATGTAATACATTTTTTTTAAGTGGACAGTTAAATATTTTGGCCAATTATGTATTCATATCGTCCCACAGTGCAGCTACGTGGTAGGAAATATTGGTTGCAATCTGCGTTATGTGGACATATACTGCACCGGATACACCTCGTCCTATAATATGGCAACAGAACTGAGTGCCCCGCACTATTTTATGTATTTTTCTAGCTACCTATATACGCTATGCATGAGTATATAACGTATATATATATATATAGAGCGAGAATCTCAACTATCTGCAAGGTCCTCGGGCTTGTCGTTGAAGTGAGCGCAGGCTTTAATGCTTCGCCCTCATTGGCGTGATAGTTGGGGTTGGTTGAATAATTGTACACTTATGGTTTCAATCTGCACAGACTTAAATAAACTACCGAATTTCTACCTTTGTGTAATTTAGGGCCCGCATCACGTTCACAGAACTGATTCAAGGTTCATAGTTTCCCTCAACTGTTTCTCTTCATTATTCTATAGTTAGCTCAACGAAACTTGGAACTTGGAGAGGGGAATACGATAAGATTGAAACAAGGGACACGATTCCGAAAGTGACATTTTTAATATTTATGCGACGATACTAAAAAAATATTTATAACTTCCCGGGGCCTGTAGAACTATGGCATCCCCATTGAACGAACACTGTGGGATTGAAGGAAATGGGGTTTAGGAAGGTGAAGAGGTTCATACCGAAGTACCCGGCTATTCAGATTTGGTAACTAAATATCTATATCTATCTTTCTAAAGATATATCTATCTATGTTTTTTTATTCTATTTACATCTATCTACTTCTTATATTTTAAAAGAAGAATGTCCCGGACCGACCATGTATTTTTGTTTTGTATACGCCGACCTAGATGAACTTTTGCACACTTGACCCTCGAAACAAGAGGAAGGTCACTGTCTACATCAGATTTTAAAAAACCACCCTCATCTACCCCTTTACCTTTCCTTAAAGCAGAATTATGGTACTTCTTGGTGATATTTCGCACACATGATGTTCAAAATAAGAGTAAAACCATTCGGTAGTGGTAGGGGGGTAAAAGGGTAGGGGCTAGGGGTAGTGATAGAGGAAGGGGTAGGGGTAACATATCATGACATTAAAACTTTACTCACAAACCATTAATAACCCTGGGGAACGCCGGGTACTTCATTTATAAACATATATATCCCATCCCTCCCATCACTCCCATCCCTCTCTCCTACCCCTTAAAGCAGATTATTGAAATTTTGCGCACTTGACATTCAAATACGATGAAAAGTACTGGGTAGGAGTAGGGGTAGGGGTAACGGTAACACATCACCATTTTCCTCCACGCCATTCATAATTCTGGGAAACGCCGGGTACTTCACCAAGTATCTTATACTTTTCTGTTTCGCCTATTTTTTTGCCTCCCTCAGAACTAAAAAGTCAAGGCCAAACGTAAAAAAATTGTTGCTTAAAGTGAAAATTCGTAAGTAATCAAACTGTATTTAAAAAAAAAATTATTAACTTTACGAAATTTTACAAAACAGTCCCGATGAACTACTTTTTACTAGTTTAACTAACTGAAGCACCAGTCCTTCAAAATCTTATAATAATTTTACAGTTAAGGTACTTATATATCTACATAAAAATAAAAATAATTGTATAACAAACTTAATTCTTTAAAACAAAAATATTTCACGATAACAAATATTTCATAATATTATAATTTGGCTCATGCCGGTTAAATTTAAATGTGTATAATTTTTCTTTTTAAGGCGATGCAATGGGAAGTAATGCAAAATCATGTCACATTGTTGTGTCTTTTTATAAGCCTAAAAAAAATAAAGTATCAGACATTAAAAAAATGTTTAAAGTGCAAACTCTCCTACTTACGAACCCCTTTTCCGGTGTTGTCCTATTGTTCATTGTGGTTAATTAAGTTTTTTAGAATATGACCGTAAACCATTTCAATAATTATGTCTGAGCTTTACAAAACAGAATAAACCAACCTTTTTGGTGATGGTTTTTTTCCGTAAATCGAAACATGCGGCCAATGTAAAGCGGGACTTTCAACCTTATAGCCACCTGCATAAGGAGCGCGTGATTTCGTTGGAATTTTAGCCGGTGGATGGCCTTAAGCTGAAAACACTAAAATTTCTCGTAGATGTCCATCTGTCCATCAAGCATTAGAAACGGTCCATTTTAAAAGAGTTTCCTTCGTAAAAGTCATCAAGACTTCGAATATGCCTAGACAAAAATGTACGTTTTTAATTAATATAAAATTATAGTACAGGTTTATGGATTTAAAAAAAAATATATTTTCGTAATTAATTAATCATAATTATAAAACGATTCTACGTCCAAATTCATTCTGCCATTGCTCCTTTTTTATTACAGTTTATAAAATATTGTTTACTTTATATTAAGATGATGATCTAAGGAATTTTATACCGCATAAAATAAAAATAGATGCATTCCTTAGATCTTGCCTACCCCTGCGAGGAGAAGGGGGAATTTTCGAAGATTCTATGTACTGCACCTGCGAGAGACGCCTCCCTTCTGCCCCAACCTAGAGTAAATACTCACTGGCAACGCCTCGGGCCAAGAATTTAGAAAATTGTCACGAATGAGCCCTTCTATCCTCTCTCCATTTCATTCTCCAGTTTATGCCCACTTTTACCTTTGTGCAACTATGTATAGATTTTGTATAGTACGCAGTGCGGTAATGGCTGGGTAACACCGTTATCGTTACACAGAGTATACCTATCCTGTCTTATACCCCCCGAATTCAATCTAGAGCAAATGTCAATTTTACAACAACAAAGAACACACGAACAAGTTTTATTTTTTCAAATTCAACCTGCAACTTTCAGTCTTTCCAATGCTGAGTACATTACTCTACGAAGGGTGTTATATAATAAATAAAATGTTCATATCATTTGTACTAACATATTTCTAATAGAGTTTTTGTAACTGGATTGTTTACACGTAAGTGATAAAATCTGTAAAACCCAGTATAAATATTTTTAAAAAATTAGTGCCTACCTATATAATAAGAAAGTGATGAATACACCTTAACTGTGTCATCCTTTTTAATAAATAGAAAAAATAATTTCTTTATTTTTTTTAAGCCACTATTTAGTATATAAATATCAACATGTTTCAGAAGCGAAGCTTCCCTCATCAGTAGGTAAGTAATTAACTAAAAATAATTCAAAAAATTATAACGAAATATGAAACAATATTTTATTTTATTTAAAATGACACCTCAAAGTGATTTAACATGTATTGAAAAAGTTGAATAAATTAATAATATGGAACGCTTAGTAAAAATAAACATTGTGTTATTCCAAAATATATTGCCACGTCTAAACTTTAATTAATTTCTTCTGTATAAAATATTTAGCAGACATATTGAAACCGCTTACTTTGAAAAGTTGCACTAGGTACAATACTTGGGAGAATTATTCCTCGAAGCGAGAACAAATATTGTGAAAACTAAATACCCGTCCTTACAAAGCAGCGATTACAGTGAAACAAGGCTTTGCTTTGCTGAAACCCCCGGGACTGCCTTTTGTACATTTTTACACTGGCGATTCCACGTCAGATATTCGCGGTGGTGTCATTTCCATATCGTGGAGACGTCACCACTGTTTTCCACCGGAGAAGGGTAGACATCTAGCATCCACCATATCTAGCTAGGACAAATGACCTCCGACGGATACATAGAACACAGAAACTTCTAGGTAAGTAAGGATCTTAATTTCTTAATTTCACGTAAACTCTTTGGAAGTTGTTTTCCTGGACGAGTAATTGGGAAATTAAATTTCCACAAGACCTGTCAGATAACAGCAGATAACGACTCAAACTTTTTTGACCGCCTCAAAATTACGTTTTTATTTTAATTTTATTTATATTAACACTACAGAAACTTAGTTACTTTCTTCTAATTTTTCCAAGAGCAGGCGGTTTTGATTGCTCTTTTGTTCGAGGCTTGAATTGGTCTCCCTTGACCCGAAACCGCGTGGCTGTTATTTTTGCAAAGTGTTTTGTCTTCTGTATATATGCAGTGCTTCTGTTGAATTTTATATATTAATCAAAATCTATTGGATCTATTTCAAAAAGTCGATTATACCCTTTATAGAGAGGATATCGGAGTACTGAATGTTTTGAGGAGCCTCATCGGTAAATGAGTCGGTCGGATCTCTCTATCAGAACAATAGCGAAGTATTATTGGCAGGATATTTTGTTAGTACTTACACATAGCGCGCGTAATGGATTTATCTATCTTTTATTATTTCTCTGTTCAATTTCAATTGGGGTATCTTGTTTGGACATTTACCGTGAGAGAAAATCATAAGCAGTGATTTCTTAATATTGTAGCATTAGAATGGGTGCCGAAATATCTCGTACACGACTTTGCCCCTACGGCAGGAGTGATGCCTCCAGTTTTTTTGGTCTCCTTTGTGGTATTCTACCATTGTCACAATACATTTTATTAATTTCTAGAAGTATCCTTGTCCCGTGGCAGATTCTAGGCAGTCGCTATAGTAGCGACCACGCGACCTCTGCCGGTCGCTGACCTTGTTTCTCTGCGATGCAACTGAGAAGGGATGACAACCAAACAGCCATTCCAGATAAGGCTGGGTTTATCTTTGCTCTTATTTTTTTTCTGCGATGTGGGTTTCGAGGAGACTTTATGACCAAGAAATGTTAAACATTCCGTTCATTTTACTGATTGGCATAAAAATCATAATCATCCGATTATCAAATGTTTCTTATAATTTGATTCGGTGCACCTCACATTCGTGAGGTATTATTCTCGATTTGGCTGATTGATACTTTACAAGATTTTTTTATATGAATACCCCACAAGAGTTCCAACTGCTCCTAACCATCTGGAGCCAGTGAAGCTATGTCATTACCAATTGGGGAATGTTGCGAGGCAAAAGGTATTGGGGAGGGGAAGGAGAAGAGGAAGAGTAAGGTGGGGAAATATCTGTATATTCAAATCTGTTATTCTGATATTCCCGTTCTTTTTATGGAAGATTCCTTACGTTTTACCTTAGGGTTAAAGACTTCTTGATTAACTGCGGAATTCCGGTGAGACATAGTAAAAAGATCCTAAATAGATTGTCAAGAGATTATTTGAAAACACAAATTGAAGAAATATCTTCAAGTGACATAAGATTTTGAACTAAAGCTTTTAAAAACAATAATATTGTGTTATAAATCATTTTTATTTTATTTTTAAATACCATGAGTAAGCTTTTTAACGAAGAATCACGTTTTATAAAAAGGTACCTATCTCATTAGATAGTAATGACCTTTTTTGTCTTTAGTTCTAAAAGTGATATTTGAATTCGCGCTTGACGAGAATTGTTAAAGATGTCAACATCCATATAATGTTTAATGTTTACTAGCTAATTATGTTTAAAGTGAATAATAAAGTAATTGGTAAAATACATAATATTGAGTTTCCTCTTGTTAAAATATCGCAAATATTGAGTTTTTCTCTTGTTAAAACATCGCAAATATTAACATTTTTGATGAATGTCGCTCGCTGAATTCAACTGACAGCTGTCATCCGAGAGAACCGGAACCGCAGTTAAGTAAGAAGGGTTTAACCCTAAGGAAAAAGTTAAGGAATCTTCCTTAAAAAGAACGGGAATAGCGCCCCTGGTCACATTTCAAGCAACGTTTCAATTCTGAAAGGTGGTCTTTCACCATATATTGGGAGTATCTTCCACTCTGGAACGTGCGCAAATATACTACATATTATTTTTAAATGAACTAATTGTGAAACAGCACAAATTAATTAAACAAAATTTACTTGCGCACTTTCGGATTCGTAGTCAAGAGCCTTTCCCCTCGAAAATGGAGGCCGTCATGTGGTAATAGGTAGCTTCTAATATTGTTTCAAAAAAACCGTAGGGGTTTATAACTTATTTAGCAATGCGTATCAAACAACAAATACGATTAGATTGATAACTTTTCATTGACATTATAATATATTATACGTAATGGCGTTACAGACACTTTGTAGAGAGTTTGACAAATAGCTTGTCAAAATCAATGTCTCGAATCTTAATATAGAGATGGTTTCTTGAATATTTTCAAAGCAGTCCAAGGTTTTTGTCAAAGTACTGGATTAACTCAAATAACAAGATTTTAATTCGGCAATTTTCATATATTTATATTTTTCAAGGAAGACACGGAAATTTAACGAAATATGGGATTCCGTTCACGAGATTTTAAGTTAATTAAAAATGTAGAACGATTAAAAGAAACACATTTAATCCTAGCTTAAACATTTCAAAGGAGACGAATTAAAATGAATTCTAAAAAGGTCATTAAAGGCGGCAATTTGATGACAACATAAAAAATTAGATCTTCGTTTGGCTTAAGATAGTCAAAGTGAGAACAGTAAAAAGAAACAAACAGATGTGGTATTGCCCTTTAAAACATTAAAAAATATTCTCTGCCTATTTTCCAGTTTTACGTAACAGTATTATATCAAACTTGCTTAAGAGGAACGGCTGCGCTGCCTGTTTCATACATAACATAATTTTGGATTTGAGGCCAAAATACCCATCCAAACTGAATTACATATTTTTTTTTAATTAAGGATTTATTAAATATCTAATACGTATGACAATTATTTAATTTAATTTTGTTTAAAATTATAAAGCATATTCCATGAAAAAAAAATCAATTTTCATAATTTTAAAGGTAACTTCGAAAATTATTTGCGGGTCTATAGTATTTTTTTAAGCAATTAACGTATTTGCTAGGTAAATATGATTACGTAAATAAAAATATAAAAACAAAACATAAAAAAATCGTTTGTATCGGGTCGATATTTTAAGTTATGTACGGAAAATTTATATTCCAAAGTAAATTGGTCGTTTTTAATTTAATTTAAAGTCCACCCCACCATAATGCTTATTTTAGGCTTTTTTTTATTTATTTTATTATATATTTCATTATATTTTCAAAGCAGATGGGGTAAAACTATTTTTTTTATCACCGTTAGCCCCAAAATAATTGTTAAAGGTGCCTCTAAAATTGTGAAAAATCAATTTATTTAATGACCTATTTTTAAAAATAAATAAATTACTTCTAATCCGTAGCAGATGTTTACTACACTTAATGATTAAAAAAAAACATCATTAGGTTTAGGTGAGTATTTTGAACTTTTGTATGAAACAGGCCGCTCAGCCGTTCCTCTTAAGAGTAGAGCATCTGGGTTCGCATCCCAGTCGCGACCGTTACCTTTTTTATTTTCTATTTACTCCTCTATTTCGCATTTTCATTGAAAAATGTTGACATTGTCTTCTTCAATGACTAAATATTACATCTCAAATAGTTTTCTTTCTTGAAAAACTTATAGATAAATAGATAGGTTTTTCCGACACTTTTGTCGCACTGTCTATTGATTTAGTTTTCCATTACCTCTATTGACTGCATTCACCCTTTAGTCAACGTTCTTAGCAGCCTTCTCGTGTAACATGGATACTTTCTTAGTAAACAAGCTCAACCATATTTCCATGGATTCACCGAGGAACTAAACGTTGAATCCGATGAAATTTGAAACTGTTGAAAATAACGTTGAGACATTACTCGTAGCTCCAAAAATAGATGCAGAATTAAAAAGTTTGTTTTAAAAATTCATATTCATGAGCAGTAATAAAGTTACAATTTTAAGTGTCGCCTCATAAAGTAAGCATCGTGTCAACATCCGACCTTTGACATTTAAATTTTTCATCTCCTCCCATACGCCTGCGAGCCGGTGTTTCCAAAAAGTACAAAAAAAAGCGAGGTTTGTGGGAGAAAACAAAGCCTGAAACTACAATGCCTCCCCTACTTTCACATGTTATTATTTCTGCGAGCTCCATTTTTTAAACTTAGCATTGTACTCCGAGTTAAATGGCAGTTTGGTGCTACTTTAGGGTCAGTGGGAATACATTTCTGATGAAGTTCTCTTCGAGTTTTATTAAGAAATATACATTATATGATTTTCCCCGCTTCCGATTGTAAAGAAACTCTTTCACAAGGCTCATCAAATAATGGGGTGAACATTTTTCTCGAGCCAATGACTTAATTTAGAAAATTACTTTTAAACATGATTGTAATATGATAGTCAATGGAATTAATAGAAACGGGTACTTTAAGGGGAGGGGGACTATACGAGTACGTTACTTCGAAGTAATTTATGGAATACCATGAACATTTTCTTTATAAATAGAAAAAAATATTTTTATTTATATTTACGAAACCTTTACTAAAAATCTTTTTTTTACTACAATATTGTTAGTTAAGTTAATTAAAAGTTATAGTTTTTTTTAATTTTACCATAATAGTGGATAATAATTTGTATATGAATGTAATAATTCATTTAGTTAGGTAGGTAGGTATAATCAACTGGCAATGTTTTCTTAATTGATTTATTTAAATGTGTTGTATTTTTTTGAACGCTACCTATATAGGGCAGACGGGAAGGGCTTTCTCAACTAGATTCAAAGAACATATAAAATATTATAAAAATAAAAGCACTTCTTCAAAATTCGCAGAACATCTTTTAGTAAATAATCATGTCTCGCTTGACAACAACAAAACTAAACCCTTACATATAGAAAGTAGGGGCCTAAGATTAAATTAACTTGAACAATTAGAAATTAATAAAATAACGAACGATCCTAATATAACATTAATTAATAAAGTAAGGAAGATTTTATATTCAACGCTTCTCGGTGTTTTCACAGTATCAATACAATACAACGCATTTAAATAAATCAATTAAGAAAACATTGTCAGTTAAATACGAGGAAACGCACTATAAATGTGAAAACCTCACAGAATTCAGAATTTTAATTGTTTTCTAACTAAATCGGTTTTACTGATAATAAATCATATTTATTTTTTTTAAATCTGTCGAAATTGAAAAGGGGTGGGAGTAAATAAAATCATATAAATAAGTCGCCACAATGTGGATTAACCGCAGTTTGAAAATGGCCTTAAACGCCGAAACAGCTGTCACAATAATAAAAACTAAAAATACTTCTAGAACTTAATAATAACATTATTAAATTTGATTTCCATTCAATTTTTATAAAAATAAACAAATGGAGTTCTACAAATTAAACACAAAAACAATTAATAATCAACTGGGTTGGGAGTCAAAGGGCTCACCGCTAAAGCGCTTACCGCTAAGTGGCGTAATGTCAAATTTGTCATTCATGAAAAAAATGTTTCGGAAATGATGTTCAGGTTTCTAACGATTAGCGAACGTAACTTTCATTTATGTGAGTACTGCACAAGAGTCCCAACTGCTCTCAACCTTCTGGAGCCAGTGGGACTATGGCATCCCTAATGGAGGTATGTTATGAGGCTGACGGTAGCGGGGAAGGGAAGGAGATAGGGTAGAGCGAGGTGGGAAAAAGTACCTGGCTATTTAGATCTGGTCACCAAATACGGCTTAAGCCTTTTCAAGTAAATTTTACTTGATTAATTTGTGATATTACGTAATTTATTCAATTAAACAATACATATATATCTATAAATTATATTTGCGGAACGTTCCAGAATGGTAGATACTTTCAATATCGCCCTGGTGAAAGACCATCATTCAGAATCAAAATTGGCTTGCGATATCGAATAATACTAACATAGTCAGAACACCCCTCTCACTACACCCGGCCAGCTTCAGATTCAGCACCATGCAATGTTAGAACGAGATGCAGGACTCTAGAACGTATTACAGATTTGCGAGTACGCGTTCCTTTTACGCTTCAGGAAAAGGATAAAGAATTTTCCTTAAAAAAAAACCAGAATATAGCAACCTCACCTTAGGAGATGCATGCAGGTGTTGTGAGTGGAGAACATCAATGCATGCACGAAATGTGAAGAGGATTAAGAGACTCCAATTCACTATATGGTGCCAATGTCCCGCCTTGGTGGGAAGAAGGATCAGCTACCTGGGAAGGCATATTCTGGAACCAAGAGACATAGCCGAATATCCAGTGACAACCCTGGTGAACTTTATCAAAGGGACCGGATCACTGTCAAAGGAATAAGGTTAAATGGGAGAGAGCACGATGGTGCTACACGGGAGCTAAGCAAATCATCTCCGTATCAATAAATAATTAAAAAATATATTCAAGAAATACACGACATGGAAATAGACCTCCGAGCTGTTAAAGTTGCACCACCCATACCAGCCAGTGCAAGTTTTTTCAAAACTAAATTATTCTGTCGTAAGATTTTTGTTTTACCATGAATACCGCACAAGAGTCTCAACTGCTCCCAACCGTCTTGAGCCAGTGAGACTATGGCATCCCCAATTGGGAAATGTTGTGAGGCTGAAGGTATTGGGAAGGGGAAGGAGAAGGGGAAGAGAAAAGTGGGGAAATACCTGGCTATTTAGATCTGCTCACCAAACACGGCTAAAAGCTATTTCAAGCAACGTTTCAATTCTGAATGGCGGTCTTTCATCAGGGCGATACAGAAAGTATCCTCCACTCTGGAACGTGCGCAAATATACCATATATTATTTTTAAATAATTAGTTGTGAAACAGCACAAATTATTTTTTTTTAAATTACTTGCACACGCCGAGATTCGAACCCGCAACCTTTGGATTCGTAGTCGAGAGCCTTACTCCTCAACTATGGAGACCATCGATTTGCTATTGGTTTCCTAAATAAGACAGTAATTTGACTGCATCAACTTTCATTTCCTATATTTTAGATCAACCTCAACTGTACTATCTGAAAAAAAAGGAACTTTATACACTCTCTATACCGCTATACATTACTAAGACCTGGCAAAAGGGCCATAGATCCCGCGGTAACCGACACTTGAGCTATAAATTACACCACCGATGGCATAATCAAAATAAAACTTAATTTTAACGAGTGATCTTCCTGAAAAGCTGCAGTATAAAGTTGCAGAAATGGTAGAATTTATAACAATTAACCCTTTAGGTGCTACCGAAAGATATACCGTTCCGATACATTATTGTATCATTATTGTATCACGCGTTACCCACGGTTCTAAAATTACATCATATTATTGAAAACATGTGTCTAAAAATAAAACTAATCAAAATAAAAAATATATATATTCATGGATTATCGACTCTTCTCCAGCATTTTTAAAAAATACGTGTGGCGCCTTAAGGGTTAAAGGTAGTAATACCTTCGATTGTCTTAATTTTTAAAAAAATTTACATAAGTTGGAAGTAGATAATGTTTTTTTTAGATATCTATCTGATTTCATTAGTGAACAAAATGTGGACATAATAAAATATTATTCTTTAAAAAAATGTGTTTCTTTGCTATAAAGTATTCTGATCAGATCCACTTTTATGTTGAAATACCTCATATCCAACATTAAAAACATAAAACAAGTATTTTAGCAAAAACATCATTTGAAGTTTTAAAACACTTAAAAGCTAAGGGATCATAAAAGAATTTCTGGTTGATAGTTGCCACAGTTTAAAAAGAAAATAGTTTTTAATGTTTCCTGAACAATCAAGTTTTTGGAGTTACGAGGTATTGCTTGTTCACCGACGATAGGCCTCCCGGTCTTAAACATCAATGGTCCAGTAATACAGAACAAAGTAAAGCATCAAACCCTTCTACTCAACAATTTTGCAAAAGTGACTTCCGGACTTTCAGCCTTAAGGCACAGTTATTAATTCTAGTAGTTAATATTTAAATGCTTTAAACTTTAAAAGGTAATACCAATTTAATTTTAAATTGATTCCAAGTAATGAATAACCATGATTTAACAAAAAAAAACATGATTTAGTCGGCCTTTAAAACTTTAAAAATAAGTTACAAACGAAATTCGATATTCACGAGACGGTCAAATTGAAAGCTTTAGGGGATTTCCATTAGCTGAAAAGTTTCATCTCCTCAGCATACTTACAGAGAAATATTTAGCATGAGCAATGAGCACTACCTTCTGACGTGTTTTAATAAGGTTATCCCCCTCCGAAATGCTCCCAAAGTTTGCGCCAGAAGCGAATCTCCTCGAAGAAAAAGCTCATAAATGCCGCAAGTAAAGGCTCAATCACACGGGGCGATATTGTCGATGCTACGTTGCCGGGGTGAGTGATCGCCACTTGCCGTAGCCGCTAGTGGACGGATACATGGCGCTACTGAAGCTACGGATAGGTAGTAGAGAGTATACGTATGCTACAGTCTTTAGTGAATACTGATAACAATTTTATAATGATAATAAAAACATTTATTGTTAATACGTTATTTTACATATTTTTATATAATACTTAATTTTGTAATTGATAAAAGTTCACTGCTCAGCTATATATTCTGGAAACCGAAGTGCAATTAGTTTCCAGCAGTGCCTTAAGAAATCAAATAAAGTTAAAATTACATATAAAATCTTTGCATTTATATAATTTTAAAAAAAATTGAATAAGTTTTCAGTTATTTATTTATCAATTTTGATCTTGTACGATTGACTGTACAGTCGGCTAACATTCGCTGCAGAACTTATTGAAGCACTGTAGCGATGTCGATGTTCGAAAGAAGAAAAAGAATGATAGAGCGACTAGCGACTAGCGATTTGAGATCTCCGATGCGGCGAAGAGGCCACGCGACTGCCCACAAACTCGCGTGTTTTTCTCGACCGGAATTGAACATACTCGAATCGAGGAGCCACTTTGTTGCTGTTAATTGAGTTACTCGCAGCGAGTACCTTCTCACACGAAACCACTTCGTCGCTACTATTCAAGTAGCAGTGACGAAATTGCCTCGTGTAATTACGCCTTTATAAGGAGCCGCGCGGACCGGCGAGATCTGCTTTGTTGCTCTCCTCACAATGCAACATTTGTGAACATATTACTATGGCAAGTGGAAACTTTGAACAAGTCCTCCTCGCATAGCCGCACGGTTTTCTTCAAGAAGCAATTTTGAACCAGAGAAAGTTTCACGTTGTATTCATTCTCGGGACACGACACTGCATTGATAGGAAAAATTACTAGAATTCGTTTTACATGCCAAGAGTTAAACTGAAAGTTGTAGTAATTTTAGCTAAACGAGTACAAGTATCAGAAGACCTTTTTGGCTTATGCATGAAAAGCTTGCGTTTTTTTTCAGCTTGTATTGTTAATAATTAAATAATTGCCGGCATAAGCTACCATGCTTTAAAATATATCTATTTGATTCTCAGAAACAGACTTTGTCGTGCCATGTCTTCCTCGGGCGTCTCTGACTTCTTCTATCATTCGCTTTTGCGTTATATATTCTTCTGGCGCACATGTCTCCATTTTTTACGTGAACTTCACACAGGAGATCCTGAATAATTTCCCCCAGGGCCTATGTCATCTTTGGTGGATGCTAAATGATGTCAATTCATCTGTTTCACATGTCCAAACCATATTTGTATTCCTTTCTTAAACTTGTTCACTACGCTCAGAACAGCTTTGCATTTTAATTCGAATATTCAAATTATTTTTTTAACTTTTGGATTATAATAGATTGATAGCACTGAATAAAAATTTCATCGTTTACCTTATCTAATCTAATTAAAAAAACTTATCTTTATTATTGCAGTATTTTTTGTTTAAGTCAAGAGAAGATGTTGATATTTTAAATGCTTTGCGAAGGCGAAATCTAAATTATAGACTCGAAGTCAATCAACTTCCAGTAATTCAAAGGCTTCGTTTATCCGAACCTAATCAACAACCGCTATTAAAAAATAACAAATCGCTCACTTGAGGCTAGAAGAGCAAACATGGCCACAAGTGAGTGGGCAGTGGGTAGTGGATAGTGGGCACATGTTCATTAAACGGGAATAGGGAATAGTTGATGTATGTTGATGGAGGATGGAGGACTAACAGGGATCAGTAATTGGCAGAATGCCGTTCTGATAATCAATTATCCACTCGATGGCTGGCGATGGAGCCAGATGGTCTAGTGTCTGATATTCGGGCATATCAGGGTGGCTGATTTTGAAAGTGAGCTAATTAAAATCTTTAAATAATGCGACTGATGTTTTTTTACGGTATTTAAATTGGGTGTTTTTGTGAATACCGCACAAGAGTCCCAACTGCTCCCAACAGTCTGGAGCCAGTGAGACTATGGCATCTCCAATTGGGGAATATTGTGAAGCTGAAGGTATTGGGGAAGGGAAGGAGAAGGGGAAGGGGAAGATGGGAAAAGTACCTGGCTATTCAGATCTGGTCACTGAACACGGCTAAATGTCATTTCAAGCAACGTTTCAATTCTGAATGGTGGTCTTTCACCAGGGCGATACTGAGGGTTTGGTAGGACAATTCGTAGCGCACCCGTTCGGTAAACGGAATGATCCGAGTTCGAATGTAAAACGCTCCCGATCATTCCCCCTTTTCTGATATTTTTTTTCTATTTCATTCTGTTTTAAAAATATTTTTTTTTTATATTTACCATAAACTAAGGCATTTATCATTGAAGAAGATAACTATAATACCTCAAATGAAATATGAAACAGAAAAAGACGTAGATATCCCGGTGAGACAAAGGTCCTGGGTTCGATTCCCAGATGCGACTGATACCTTTTTCATTTCAGTGTCTTTTTCTATTTCATGTTTCATTGAGATTTGTTGATATTATCTTCTTCAATGATTAAATATTACAATGAGGTTTATGAGCTTCAATTAGTTCAAGGATGGGGAAAGATGATAGAGCGTAACAAATTGAAAGATGTCCCCAACTTCTTCTTCCATCCGCTAACACGTAATTTATTCTCCATTCTTAAATACATATTTTTTTGTTTTTTTTATTTTATTTTTGAAATTGAATACTTTTAATAATTCAACTTACGCTACTAGACTTCTCTTTTAAGTAATGCGTATGTAGAAAAAGCGGAGAGTACATATTGCGATTACATTTTTACCTAATAACGTTGAGGGAAATTTTTATTTTTATTATTGTATAATATTAATTATATACAGTGGGAACTTATACCCGGTGTCGCTTGTCAGCAGGAGTTTATTTCAGCAATATAATACAATACAACAATAAATTACAATCATCATACAAATGTAGGGCAAAATTATTATCTTTAGGCGCATGCATGTTGTGATCAATGTACATAAGTTGAAAAAACATTTAAAAAGAAAAAATAATCGAAAAAGCATTACAGTTTTGTTATTGAGATATTAGAGTCCAATTTTATAACAACGATTTAAAAATGTTAAAGGAAAATTATAATTTAGAATGTATACATGATATCTAATTATTTACTTCTCTCCTTCCATCTACTGTGACCATGTGAGTCCATTTCTCAATATTGTTCATTACCTATACTTATTTCGGACTTGCATAATAATTTTTCTTGGTATGTAATCTAGGGATTCTCAAATAACGTGTGGCTAAAACATCATACGAATATTTTTGACTAAATAATTTGATTCAAGGTAACATCACGATGTGACAAAGCTCTTTTAAAAAATAAATTCAATATTTTGATTGAAATAGCTTATCATCGGCGGCGAGAGAAAATAAAATTTATTTTTAAACAAGAGTTTAATTTTTTGTTACATACAATTATTATATACACATACAAAGGTTATGAAAAATTCTTTTTTTTAAATATCAGTAATGAAAAAATGGCACAATATGGAGAAAATTAATATAATAAACTACATAAATTAAGTTAACAAAAAAGATTTTTTTTGAAAAGTATTTATTATATACTTAAATACGAATTTACGTATATTATATAATATAAGAAAAATCCCACATAGGCAAGACCAGCGCGTGGGTATACCTAGTATTAGAAGCAGTAAAAAAATGAGTTTTTATGGAATTCATATTTTTATACTTGTATACGGTATATATTTATATCTATATTCATTTTACAAATTAAGTTTTTACAGTAGATTCTGAGGAAATTACAACATAGATTGAAATAGTAAATAAAGTAAAATGTAATAACTATAATTATTATTTTTTAAATATATTAAATTAAACTTAGAATTCTATTTGATTATTTTCATTCATGGCCAAAATCAACTCAATATCAATATCTGGGTTATCAGATATTTATAAAATTAGTATTTTCAATTGTGAATTTATTTTAGCGATGGTAGATGATACTTCAAATTTTAATTAATATGTATGCATTCAATTTGTTAAAGCTGTATTAAAGAAGAAACTTTTATTTACGATCAACTGAAATAATATTTTTCCCCATTCTACTTCGGCCCACTCTAATGTACACGTTCTTGTTTACTACCCATTCCTGAAATTCCAATAATATGCAGACTAGACATTATGGAGTTAGGATTATAGGAGTGTTGGAACGGGGTGCAAAATAGATTGCATTCATCCGTCGAATAATTCGAAATACTATATCAGAAGGTGTAAAAAATTCAATAACAATGAAAATCCTATACTTCGCTATATTTCGTAGTATGCGTCACAAAGATGGAACCCTCAATAAAAAAAACATATCTGCACAATTTGGAACGTGTTCAAAATCGTTTCTTACGGTACCTAGATTCTTGAAGTTATCGTCTCCATGTAAATCAACAAGATTTGGCCCGTTTTTATGTACGTTGTCGTTGGAAGATCTGAGAGTCTCGGATGATGTACTCTTTCTACTGAAAATTGCTAAATTCATCGCAGATTTCCCGGAACTCCTACTACGGATCCGGACAACATTCTTAGCCTCTCGCTATGTAATATTAATTCTAAGAAAAACTCCTTCATCTATCGCGCACTCACAATACACACCAGAAACAATTTAACATTTTTTACTCTGCACCACACTCTTTTACCTTGAAATCAGACAGGTGATCTTTTTAATAGCCTTTATAACTTCAGATACTCATTTCATAGTACCGCCACTCTAATAATATCCTTTGTTTTATTTTTTATGAAATCACACATCATAACATTTCAACTAGACTAGGTTTTGCCTATTCCAGTCCTGCAATTGGTTTTGAATAGTTGTGTATATGTGTTAAAGCAAGGAGCGTGTATGTTAGAAATAATTTTTAAAGTGAAATATTAGGAAAAACCTACTCCTACACCTACACCTACCTCTACACCTACCACTACCCTTACCCCTACTTTTACCCCTACCCCTACCTCTGCCCCTACCCCTACCCCTACCCCTACCCTTACCATTACCCCTATAAGGTTTAGAGCGAGTCTTATCTCGTTTCAACTAGATCGCTCCCCCCTATCCCTCGCTTTCCCCATCCCATTTAAACAACTTGTCGTATAACTTTTTAATTTGTTACTACTTTTATCACTACTTAGAGAAATTACGCTTTATTTTTAACGTAAACTGTTGGTCTTCCAAACAAATTAAAATAAAATAATGATAAATACAAATAAATGCATTCTTTTCCAATCTCTGTTTCATCACAAGAAAGTCAGTGAGACGATCAAATCGAATCTTACAAAGTAGAACAGTATTCGAGATTTGGCCTGGTCCACCCGAGGTAGCATAATTCTTAGCATTCCGCTGAATAAACATTTTAATGTTATATTTTTTGACAATATTTTAGCCGTACCATGGATTTCATTTAATTATACGAGTATAAACTATGTAAGGAACAATGTGAAAATAAATAGTAATAATTTGATCCCTGAATGGGGTTAAATAAGTAATTTTTCATTTAAGTTAAGCCATGAAGTGTAAAGGTATGGTAAAATATCACATATTTGGTTCTTAATTTGGGTTTTTTCTTTCTAACAACCTATATTTTAAACACTCGTTTTATGCAGTTGGCACTTCCGACAAATGTCATTTCATACTAACAACATTAAAGATGGTGACAATTCTCTTTAATAATAATACGTTTTTATATAAATAAAGTAAAAATTACGTGCATTATTTTGCATTTTCGCATATTCAATATATTTTATTTAATTTTATGTACCTAAAGATGGGTTTCTCTTTTAAAAATTGCGAGTTTTTCAACCGAGTCCCAACTACAAATGTTTACCCGTATTTGGCCGTAAAATCAAATCGTTGTTTTTATGTCTGATTTCTCCCTTCAAATACAATCTGGAAACCGTTAGTTTCGCTATGAAGACATCTTTAAATATTTCTTGATATTTGTGATATTTAGTGGTTAAATATAGTTGGTTAAGCGGTTTCCCCGGATAGGCAGAGGTCCTGGGTTCGAGTCTCAGATGCGACTGAAATATTTTTATTTTCTGCAGTTTTTTTCCGTGTTCATGTTTCATTTAGGGTATGTTAATATTATTTTCTACGATGATTAAATATTGTGACGGTTTAAATAAATATGGTTTGTTATCATTTGGAATACACGTTTTCCATCTTGAAGCTTTTTTGCGCGAAGTCAAATGAAAGTCAAGACGGCTTAAAACAACTAACACCTAACTTTAGAGACTAATAAGAACTTGGTTTAGCAAAGAATAATTATTTTAACACTACGCTAAAAACTCCACATCTTTTAGCAAGTCCTTAAAAACATAGGTCCACTGACACAAAGCAAATTTTCAAACAATATATGCACAAAACATGATTAAATTTTTCCTTAAATAAGATTGTACTATATAGCAAGTTAAGTAGTTATTTTCGTCTTCGTATTATTTATCTACACATATATATATATATTTTAAATACTCTTCCTTTGCCTTTAGTCATCTAATATTTTTTTTCTGTATAACAACATTAATGATAATTTTAATAATTGGTTTTTTGCATAACAGACTGCGTCCTTTTACAGTGCACTTACAACACAAAACAAAAAATTAAATTAACGTTAGAGATATTATTTAACAACACCATACTTTGAATCATGCTGTGCTGAGTCAACACGTCTATTGTGCTATGTGGTATGAATATTAAATCGCGGTGCCGCCCTGGCAGTAGTTGTTTGGTACAAAGAAGTAGCGCTCGAGGAGTATGGACTTTCTATCAAATTGTGTATGTTTTTGTACACTGTTACTGCAAGGGCCTCACTCCGTCTAGACTAGAGACTTTTGTAGCGCGTCTTAGAGAGCAAATCTTCATGGTGCATAAACTGCGGGTACTCACCGTGCATTCTCGTATATAGAAATGGTATTAAAAAAAAATTATTTCTGTTTACTTTTTTTTTGGTATGAGGCCCACAGAAGAAACTAAAGGCAAAAGATAAAATTTCAATGCAATATCATGTAATGTGCAGTGTTTTTAATCTTATATCGCTAGCGTGTAAAATGGTTTTATTTTTTTTCTAGTATAACTGTTTTAATCCGAAGTGACCTGCCTGGTAAGGATGTTTCGGTAACTGTAACGTTTGCACATGATGAGATAGAGCCTGTGAGGTAATATTTGTTCAGCGCCCTTGGGGTGATTTTTCACGAAAACGACGCTATACAGAATATCCAATTATTGTTAGTATTATCACGATCGTTTATTTTTTTTAATTGATTGCTACGTCAACAAAAAATACGTCTTTATTACAAAAACACTTTTTAAGGTAGGCATCGCTGTAAATATAATATTTTTTTCATATAATTCATGGGAAAACGGATAAAAGGAGTGTAATTTGGTTAAATTTATTGCTTTAAGTAAGTTAAGTTTTGCTCAGATTAATAAGACGTATTATTCTGTGGGAACACGAAATTTTCGTTAACTTTTAAGAAGCTTTAATTTATAATACAAATAATGTCCGAAATTAAGAAGAGTTTAATTTTGGTTGGACTGAAAATATTGCAAGCTAACTTAATTATTTTAAATTCATTATGCTGATACTTAATTAACATTAATTATGTTTTTAAAACGAGGTAAACAAATGGAAGAGTTCTTTTGATGTAGAAAACAAATTTGTGGCTGAGTTGGCATCAAGTTAATTCATCGGCTAAATAAGTCCTTCACCACGACTCAAACAACATCTTCCGTTTGCTGTGATAGTAGTAGGAGATTTTCAAATCTTGTCAGGTTATTCGTAACCCATGAATTTTATTATTTATAAATAATTAGAATGTGATTTAAAAAATAAGCTTTATATAAATAACATATAACAATCCGGTTAATCCTGACTTTCATCATCAATACCCTCAGAGGATGGGTCCATCTCCCTTACAGCCAATACAGCCCAATAGAGATACATATATGAATAGAACTGGACTTATAGAGATGGAAGAAACATATTATTTGGATTCTGCTGTTATAATTTATTAAACATACGGTTTTCCGACATGACATCTCCGGACTTAGCTACCAACACCCAGGCATTTAAATCAGTCAGACACCAATAAGTTGTATCAAATAATGGAACTGAGATATAGAATAATAATTATGTTTTTTTGTTGTTGGTATTATTGTCAATATTATGTTTGACCACCATGGCACGACGGGACGCTCTTAATTTGGTAGATAATTTAATAAATAAACACAACTTATTCAAGTTTAGTTTCAGCTACAATCTTGCTGATTTAAATATATACATACTTATTTATTTGTTTATATTATTACCGCACAAGAGTCCCAGCTTCTCCGAATCGTCTGGAGAAATTGGGACTGTGGCATCCCCAATAGGGGAATGTTGTGAGGCTGAAGATAGTGTCGAAGGAAAGAAAATAGGGAAGAGGAAGCTTATGAAGTACCTGGCCATCCATGTGCCGCAAATACACTATATATTATTAAAATGTAATATTTTGTAAAAAAACACAAATTAATCAAATAAAATTTACTTGCGCATGCCGGATTTGTAACCGAGAATCGTAACCACCAGGAGGCCATATAATACGGTTATTATTAGTTAACACCCGTTTTTTTTTACAGTTACAATTGTTTATTTTTTAAGTTTTCAAAGTTCTATAATGAAAAAGACCTTGCGACCTGAAGATAGTCGCAATGATCCGAAAATTTCGGAGAGTAAAAACTGTATGAATTAACTTGAATGATATCGTTTTCATAGAAACTATAACGATAAAACAGATATTCCGAGTGGTGAAGCAAAAACTCTCGAACGAGAAGCTCTCGGGTACTGATTTTGTCACAGTTTTGTCCGGAATCAGTTAAACTTAACTCTATTCAGCTCCATGAACTATGCAGCTGTGAAATATAAATCTGACGCTCTTAAAAATACAAAATCTACCGTTTCTTAAGTGACTCAAAAATATATTCTTAAAATAGTGTTCGAATCTACTAACAAATTCTAATACGGGACGAATCCGGGTGGCAAAACTAGTATCACAGTAATTATACTCTTAAAGTCATGTTTTATACGGATTTCAAATAAAGTGGAATAAATTACATTTCAAATTACAAAAAACCCATTTAAAATCATTTTAAGCGTCTGAAAAATGCGACCAAACTACAAATATATTAGAATTAGAAAAAAATACCCACTTTCTCGGACCCATTGTTTCTACATAACCTGCTAAATAATCAAATCGATAGTTCCAAATTGCTATCCCTCGTTTGTTTAAATGTTTCATCGAGGCGTACCAGGCACACTACGCTTCTTTATACAGAAGCGAACGACACTAACGCAGCAAAGAACTCACCAATTACTCTCGCGATCACAATGTATACCTACTACGAAAAATTAATAGACTATGATATTTTTCATGTTTCTTTACTAACATAAAAAACAAATTTATGAATTTTTCTTAGAGTGATCTAAATTACTTAAAAAAACATGTATTTTTTATTTAAACTTTTATTCATAGTGAATTAAAATTCTTGATTTCATAACTTCTCTACACTTCTCCATATCGTCTCCCCACACACTTTCATTATTTATATTATTTATTTATTACATATATATGAACATTTGTTATCGGCTAACGTATTGCCCATTTCACTAGGTGTGAAATGCCTGTGTTGAAATAGAAATTTACAGGGGTGGTTGTTCAGCTAGGATATTTAGATGACAATAGATTGATAGATTACAATAAAAAAAATCGAACGTATTCCAATTTAAAGGAATAAAATAATTTAGAAGCTGAAAGGTTATTTGGGGTAATCAATGATCTTACCACTAAATGAACTTTTGTTTTGCGTATTTTTGATGTCATTCGGTAGAGAATTGAATGGTTTAATGGCATTGTATTTAATTATTATTAGTCATACATACATTCATTAGTTAAAAAGCATTCTCACCCCAGACAACATTAATAAGACACTGTATGGATATACGTAATAAGTACTCTAACAATGTATATTTTAGTACACCAACCTTATAATTTGTAATAAAATGTTCTGTGTATATCCAAATAAATAAATACATACATGTATCTATTACATGGTAGTGTGGACAACTTGATCTTACGAAAGGCGTCTTGCGTCGTATTACTCACAAAAGAACAAACTTTTCGCAGAGTTCTGTAATTCTGCTTTCTCTGACAATGAATAGTTTGGAAAATTTTAATTTTACATGAAAATTGTTTGAAAATATGAGGTCGACGGGGCTTTATGATGCGTGCTAGAACCGACACCGCACCCAGACCTATATTTCAATTTAATATTCCAGTTTCGTACCACTTTGTAAAACAAAAGTGTAGCGCAGATTTTAATTTTATTTCTTTTAAACGAATTTAATATTTTTCTGACAGTATGAAAAGTCATAAAAAATAACGCGTGGCACTGTATTGTCCGAAATATATAAATTCTAAGCGTAAATAGCAGTTATTCTAGTACTGTCTTCTCTGGGTATTATGTATTTTGGGTACAAATTGTGCTGATCAGATTTATTTCCGCGTGTTAAGTCTTTGTGGTTAGCTTTAATTTTAGCCGTTGTTATATTTCGAAGAAAAAAATTAACATATTTTTAAATCTATTATAAAATAATATACATTCAGTAAAATTAATTTTACATTGCAGGTATATAAATACATACTTTTTTACATATTTTTATGTATTCCTGGTAGTGTTGTAACATTTCTCCGATTTTTAAGAATCTTCTTTCGAATTAATTGATATTTGAAATTTATTAAAATTAAAGATATTGTTAATTTATTGAAATTAAAGACATTTGTACTTTATTCAAATTAGATATATTTGTAATTTATTCAAATTAAAGACATTTTTAATTTATTCGAATTAAAGATGTATTTAATTTATATAAAAAAGAACAAGAATATATACGTACTTTTTCAAAGTAGGTAAAATTAATGTAAACTTTTTTTGACACAACAAATATTATAATTTATCACACGCTTAAGTTTTATTTAAAGCAAACACAATTTTGAAATATTGTGGTAAACAAGATCACTAATAATTGTATATATATATATATAAATAGATATGTATGAGAAAAGTAATAAGGAAATAGCACAGAGTATAAAAAAACATAAAGCAGTGTGCAAATATCATAAATAACGGTTCGATTTTTTAAAGTTTTTTCTTATTGTTTATTCACATTTTTTTTATGTTTTACAATAAAATTATTAACCTTACAACCCTGTGTCATCCCAACATAAAAACACAATTATAATGGAGCTTTTATATGACAATCATGTACATAATCAGTACCAAAAATAAGTAGGTAATTTAAACTAAAATTGGTACTATAAATTAAGTAAATAAGAACAGTTCCGGTCTAGACAATAAAATATCATGTAATGAGAAAGCTGATGTTCTCCCAATCTAAAACATATGTCTGACCATAAGAAAAAAGTAGATAGAACGAGTTTTATGAGGACTGTCATTTGGTGGTAGACATGGCTCAACGTACCCTTAGTGGTTTTTAAATAAATAAAATTTAACAGTAAGTCCTGCTTTAGGAAGAAGATTTATACTCCGTAGTGAAGAAACATTTTAATATTACGATTTTTTAACTATTTACATCTTCTCCTTAAATTAAAATTTAAAAAAATGATGTCCGTAATCATGGATTACTGCATATATAATTAAGTCTATTATTATTGATTTTTATCTTCTACTTCATAAGTTTTCTATCATCAAGATTTGCACGTATACTTGGCGTCTCTCGCCCAACAAAATAATGCAATTTTTTTAGGTCATCTCTCCTATGGGCGTCCTGATTTATTGACAGTCTAGTAACGCTATGCACTACTTCAGAAATCAAACCATCAAATTACGGAGCAAGATATTTGATGGAAAACTTATGTTTTTCAACTACGTATATCCACATATTGATGAAAACTAGTAGGATTGCAAGTTCATCAGAGATATCGTAATTATAATTTCACCAATCAAAATAAAAATGGCACTAGCAATGAAGCAATAATTTTCCTTTTTACCCTGTGGGCAAATTAACCTGCCATTTGCCGATATAAATAGTATTCGCTCACGCAATGTCATTAAACCGAGCAGCGTTTCTGAATTTTCCCCTGGGATTAAAAACCACAATTACGAATAAACAGTTAGGAAATATGCACGGAAATATGGGAGGTTCCGCCATACAAAGTTGCGGTTCCTGATGAGCTTTGACAAAATTCAAAACCTGCTTTAGTTCACTTTTGCGGCAGGTAAAGCTTTATAAATATTCATCAAATTACTAGCAGAACGTATTAAATGATGCAGCAATATCATAGGAAAATAAATTATTGGGTCGTTGTTTATAAAAATACCTCATGGCACTTTGAAAGCAATCAATGTAAATGGTGGTTTTCAATTTTGGTTTGTTAATATTTTTTCGCGGTATCATTTTTAACAAAAATGAATTAGAAATGTTTTGTATGAACCCCTATTTAATATGTAAATATCAACATGTTTCGGAAGCGAAGCTTCCCTCACCAGGATGTAAAAATGCTAAGAATTAATGACAAGAGTAGACAAATAATGAACATATAAGTATAATAACGTATTTAATTAATTAATTAATTGTTTTTGTGTTTAATTCGTAGAACTCCATTTAATTATTATTTTTTTTAATTCAATGTAAATCAAATTTAATAATGTTATTATTAAGTTCTGCAAGTATTTTTAGTTGTTATTATTGTGACAGCTGTTTTGGCGTTTAAGGCCATTTTCAAACTGTGGTTAATCCACATTGCGACGACTTATTTGTATGATTTAATTTACCCCCACTCCTTTGAAGATGGATGGGTGATGATTTATTATCTGTTAAACCGATTTAGTTAGATAGCAATTAAAATTCTGAATCCTGTGAGGTTTTCACATTTATAATGTGTTTTTACTAGGAATAACGTAGGAATAGACAAATTACAAACACAAACAAAAATTAGCAATAAGTGATGAAATGTTTAAGTAATATCAAATACTATTAAATCATAATGCCTCCAGCTCTTAACATTTAATGGCAACATTCTACACCAGCGCCCTCTAGCGACCCAAGTTGTACGAATTGGTTTTTTCATACATTTTAATAGATTTTACGTGAAATATATTCTGTATAAATTATGGAAATCGAAAATTGTAAAACTAAATATTAACTTAGTTTACATCACTTTATTTATATACAATCAACATGTTTCATGAACAATGTTCACATCATCAGGATTAGTTGTATACTAAACTTAAAAATCAAATATAGATCACATATTGTTGGAAAGGGTAGAAGGAAGGGGAATGGGTAAGAGTGGGGGAAGGTTATTACAATTAGGGATTTCAAAGACATTAGCAGGGATTTCAAAGTCATTAGCAGGGAAAGACCGGTTAAGTGGGAAAAAAAATTGTTGCTTATTAATTATGTCTGCTTTATTATTTACATTTATTGCATCGTTATATATATATATGCACAATTATTACATAATTTATTGGAAAATGATCATAATTTTGACAAAAACCATGGACTTAAAATATTACATACGGGTTATAAGGAATCACAGATAAATAATTTAGAGATTTTAGAAATTAGGAAAAATGTAAATAATAAAGCAGACATAATTAATAAGCAACAATTTTTTATAAACCCTCTTTTGAACCTTTTCCCACTTAACCTTTCCAACAATATTTGATCTATATTTGATTTTTAAGTTTAGTATACAACTAATCCTGATGATGTGAACATTGTTCATGAAACATGTTGATTGTATATAAATAAAGTGATGTAAACTAAGTTATTTATTCTTTTGATTAAAATAATGACATCACAAAGTGAAACCCTTACAGAAGAAATTTTCTTCAAAAAACTAAATATTAGGTAACCTACTCATTATTTTACTCCTTTTCTGTTCATGCATATATATTTGTTTTTATATAAACTGTATACTTATTTGCGATTTTATTAAAATTTAAAGCCTCGCTTCTCGCAGACTGTCTAATTTATTTACAAAGAGAATAAAAACTTTATTATAATAGCAATAAAGTCTGGAAGCCTATATCCCGGACGCTAGAGGCGCTAATATAGCATGTGTAATAAAATATCATAGACGTCTACATTCTTAATAAGTATCATATTTATTGAGAGTATATTTCACATAAAATGTATAGAAAACCCTAATATCGCCAATTCACGTCGCTAGGGGCGCTCGTGTAGCATGTCGCCATCTCAGTGTATGCTAAATGCAAGGAGCTGTACGTATTATGATATATCTGATATAAAGCCAACATACATAACTGAACTGAATAATCTGTGAATCAAAATATATGGCATATACTCGTATCTAGTATACAGTGGCGTGCATTGCTTTATAACCAAAGTAAGGCTCTGGGTGGGTTTTGAACGAAGCCTTCTATGTATTCGTAATGTCACAATTTTGTCACAAAATATTTAAATTATATAATACATATGTAATTGAAACCCTACTGCGTATTAGGTAGTAGTGGAATATACTCGGAAAACACAACTAACTAACTAACCATCACGAGGACGGACCGCCAAACAACTCGATCTTGGCATACACTTCTTGCTTCATTCACATTCATGAAAACAAAACACAAGTAATTTGTAAAACGAAATAGTCTAATAATACGAAACATACATAAATGTTAAGGCAATAAATTTTTCGTCAAAGATTTGTTAATTTTTCCTCCGTAGATGGCATCCCCGCCCAAAACGTTTTTTTTTATGTTAGCCTTTAACCCCGCGGTAGTGTTGGAAACTAAAAAAATGACAATTTATGAAAAGAGTAAAATCTTTAGTGGAGGGATCACATTATGTCCTTAATTTAAAAACGAATATTTTATAATTGTTCAAAAATTTGTTGCAGTTCTATCTTACTATTTCACAGCGTATCAGGATGCGTGACTTTGCGTTGTGTCACGCAGTAAAAGAAGTGTGAGGAAGTCAAATGTATCGCCATATATCAGGTTACAACTTAAAAGTATAAATTTATCAAATAACTTGTCAATGTATAACGATTATGGTATTCAAAATATTAACAAATTTATTCCCTCCTTATTGTTTCCTTGACCTGAGTAAGGCCTTCGACAGGGTTTCTCACCCGTTGTTATGGGCTAAACTCAGGGATAGAGGCATATCATCGGAGGTGATACACATCCTCGACTTGTGGCACAGACAGCAGGAAAACCTAGTAAGGTGGAAAGATGGTCTTTCCGAACCTTTCCTCCCAAAGAGCGGCGTCAGACAGGGTGGATGCATGTCCCCGATATTGTTCAACCTTTACATGGACGAACTAACTGAAAGGCTAAACAATGCAAGGGTAGGCTGCCCACATCGGAGGACAGTGTTTGAACAACATCAGTTATGCGGACGACATGGTACTAATGGCACCGTCTATAAGAGGGCTGCGCATTCTCCTGAAGATCTGCGAAGAGTTTGTTGAAGAAACAAACATGTCTTATAACCCCAATAAAACAGCTCTGTTGGTCATAAGATATAGACAAGGCCTGACTCGTATTCCTGCAGCTACCCTGAACGGTGTGATCCTGAAGGTGACTGAAGAAACCAAATACCTATGACACATAATCACCAGTACTCTGATGGATGATGAAGACATTGATAGGCAAAGACGCGCTCTCAGCGTAAAATCGAATATGCTCAGTAGAAGATTTCGCCTTTGTAGTACCGCTGTGAAAAGGACTCTATTCCTTGCCTTCTGCGCAACGTTGTACACCTGCGAACTCTGGGCAAACTACAAAAAGAGTAGTATGGAAAGACTTCGCGTACAGTACAACAACGCCTTCCGCATAATGTTTGGCCTCCCCAGATACTGCAGTGCTTCCAGTATGTTCACGGAGGGGCGAGTTTCCGGTTTTGCAGCCCTTATAAGATCCAGGGTGGCTGGAATGAGGGAAAGAATAAACAGCTCCAGATCATGGAAGCCCGCCTCAGTCCAGCCTCCAGCATCGACGCATACTGGACAAATATATTGGCCCCTCACAATATAAATGCCGCAGCACCCCTAAGGAGTTATCTTACTCTTATTTAGTTAAATTATTATTTTTCTTTATTTATTTATTTTTACGATGTGATGTATGTATATATTTTGTATATTTTTTTATAACTATTGAATGTATATTGTTGTATGGAATGTGTGGGACTGCACTAATCTCCCCACATACCGGAATAAACATTTATTTATTTTTATTTATGAATGTAATGTTGTACTTCGTAGGGTAGGCACAGTTTTTCAGCCATTATGGACGGCACGCCATTACTAGTATAGTCAAATCATTTTAAATAGCGCACGGTTTTTATACGCACCAATAGTGGTTCAAGCTGGTTTGAATACAAGCCCACAGTCCTCTCTCATCTCGCGGTAGTTCTACAGTACAGTACACCACTACACAAGCAAGAATCTTGCCTTATGATTTGTCGAATGTCCCGGGCGTGCGGTGTGTTTGTTTTGTATGCAAATCAACAGTTATATTCCGAGATTGAACTTTGCACATTTGACCTTCGAAAGAAGAAGAAGGTTACTGTCTACACGATATTTTGAAAACCACCCCCGCCCCACCCCCCATCCCTCTCCCTCCTTAAAGCAGAATTTGGTATTTCCTCATGAAATTTTGCTTACTTAACGTTCAAAATAAGAGGAAACTTACTGGATAGGGGTAGGGGTAGGGTTAAGGCATGATCAAAATTTTACTTCAAACCGTACGTGACCCCGGGCAATGTCGGTAACTTCAGCAAGTATTTTATAATAATTAAACACAGAAAAACGGTAGATAGAAAAAGATGGACCACAAAAACTGCTGATTTTATCGTGATTTAGAGTCAACTTTGGAAATTTATTTTTTGCGAATAAATAAATATTAATGTTATTTTTATTAAAATATTTTCAAATTTCGATCAAAGAAAACAGTTTTTTTTTATCTTATTTTTTTTTTATAGAATAATTTTTTTCACAGATTATAATAATTTTTGAATTTCGATAGACTATACGAGGATTTCTTTCCTTTCCTAAAGCAATTGTTATTCGACAGAAAAGTGTGAAGTCATACTTTAAAAACACAACTATTCAGTAAAGTAAGTGCATCCTGCAGTTTCAGCAAATTTCACGCTACCGGGATGGTTTTAAAATCCCCACTGAAAATCTCTGAACGATGCACTTTGCCCTGGGAACAAGACAATACCGGCCGGACCCATAGGATGAAGCACAATAGAATGTAATAAACATGAGGGAGACTGAAGGAGAATGCTCATTGGGGTGCTACCCGCCCCCGCCCAAGTTCCCGCCCTGCCCGCTGTCTACACGGCGAGGGCGGGGACGGGGGTGCTCCCACCTCTCCGTGTTTTGTGTCTCGTGTCGCTGGAGGACAAAGGTCTGGAGTTGTTTAAGATCGAAAGTCAAGATCTGAAACAGAGTTTTTTAGAGGAAAGGTACAAATTTACAAACGGCATTCCGATTTTTTTTTTACTTACATTCCTTGTATAAAACAACAACAAAAAATATTGGAAAGGTATTAATAATTGCTATCGTGTTTAATTCGTAGAACTCCATCATATATAAATATTTATTAATTTAATGTGAATGTTTGTTTATTTAAAGAAATTTAATCTAATAATCCCGTAATTAAATCCGGTGAATATTTATTTTTATGATTTTTGGAATGATTTATTACTGTTTTCTGGAAAAAGCCCATTGACTTCGAATTTTATTGTGATAATTAAATTTCTTTATTCTAAGAGGTTCTTAGAATGGAAATCTGTTTTTACCACTTCTAATGATGCCAGGTTTTTTTTAATTGTTTTGTAATGACGTGAGTCGTATTTAAACCAATGGATTTGATGTGTTATTTATTAAAACCCCTATAACGTCATTTAAACATTGTTTCACTATTGGCAGTTTCAAAATTAGAATGAATTCAAATATTTTTGATAAATTCCTGAATTATTTCAAAGAATCGTATTGTTTAGGTTTCATGGAAGGAAAGTGATATTACCAATGGGGTAAAAAAAATTAACCTATTACAGAAATAAAAATTACTATCATGATATAATTTACAACAACACATGTTACTCATGTTTTCTTTGAAGTATAGATTGTGTGACATGACGGCTGAGTGGTAGAGATATAAATGAGATGAACTCATGCAAATACCCTCAGAATGGCTAGAAGGAAAGAAAATGGCTGTTCGTAGAGTAGAATGCTTGGGACATATTATCACAGATGACTTGAAGGACATTGGGGATATGGAGAGCCAAAGAAGAGTGGTATCCGTTAGAGCAGGTTAGGCTGTCGAGAAGTTTTCACTTTTGCGGCACAAACATCAACAATCCTCTTCAACGCATTCTACATATCCCTGTATACGCCAAAACTCTGGGTAGATTACACTGCATCCCAATAGCATAAGTTACGATAATGCTTATCGCCAACTATTCCGTCTACCAATATACTGCAGCGCTACGGAAATGTTTCTGGAAGGACAAGTGCGCTCTTTCAGGACACTTCCCTATCACAGCATGGGAAGCTTATAGTGTAGAGTACGTCAGTCCAAGAATACCCTCATTACCGCTATTGTTGCCTGGATGGTCTCCCCCCTGATGTCTCCCTGGAGACGGGAAACTGTCAGATATCCACCATAATCGTTTTCCCTTCGAATTAATTAACATTTTTAATATAATTTTGTTTTACTTTTTTTTATGTAGTGTTATTTATTTTTATGTGTTATTATTTTAGCCCATGGAACGTATTGCATATTGTACTCACTACCTTTGTATGCCATCTGGAATAAAGCATTATTATTATACATGTAGGTAATACTGAATAAAGTAACTGAGCTTGTGATTGGCTTAATAAACACATCCATTCGAAATTTAAAATAATATATATTGTTTTCAATTTCGGATGAAATATATATATATATATATATATTTTTTTTTTTTTAAATATCAATTGATATGTTAATTCAACCAATCATAAGCTCAATTACTTATACATATGTACATTGTTTTAAATTTCGAATGGATGTGTTAATTAAGCCAATCACTAGCTCAGTTACTTAATTCACTGTTACCTACACCACCTTACACCTAACACTACATAAATCTGAACTGATTTAGCAGAGTACGCTGGACGATAAACTCTTGTGATCTTTTTTCTACCGCAACCACTCTATTTGATGGAACCGCCCCCCTAGTAGTTTGTAAGTTAATTATAGTTTAAAATCACGAGTCAAGGATAATGCTTTTCAGCTATTCTGCATGTAGGTGAAAAATTAATAAATAAAAGTTAATATTTGATATACGATGTGACCGTTTAAGTAAGACCAAGTTCTCACAGGAAATCCTACGAGATTTCTAATGTGGATTTAAAGCAGAATTTTAGATACGATATTTATAAATAAACTGGTTGACGTGTACCCGGCGTTATTCTATTATTATTCTATTATATTATGGAGTGCAGTAAAATTTTAGGGTTGTAAATTCTAGTAAAGTGGGTGTAATTTTTGAGGTGGAAATAATATTATTATTAAAGGAGGCACACAAAAATACACAATTTTGCTAAGGGAAGAAATACTACAAACAATTTATCTACAAATTCTACGTGGGTAGGAAAATGTATAAGGTTTTCAATGACTAAATTTCTTAGACTATAAGCTTTTAAGTTAGATATGATATTTGGAATGTATATCATAGAATTTATAAGATTACAGTTTAAGAATTTTCGTAATTGTAAACCTTAGACATTTTCCTAACTACTCGTACAGAATTTTACATAAAATACTTGTATTGCTTGCGTTAGCAACTTGCAATGGGATGTTCAGCCTCTTATTTAGGTGCTCATTCGATATAAGATTTAAAATATTTTGCTATCCCCTACCCCTACCCCTACCCCTAGGGTACAGGTAGGGGTAGGGCCCTTCCTCTACCCCTACCCCCACCCCTACCCCCACCCCTACCCCCACCCCTACCCCTACCCCTACCCCTACCCC
>JAHDVE020010088.1:0-66008 GCA_022606495.2 Halesus radiatus | reverse complement strand
ATCCCGTATTAAACTAACTATTAATTGTTTATGTTTAATTTGTAGAACTTCATTAAAATATATTTTTTAAATTTAATGTAAATCAAATTTAATAATGTTATGTTCTGCAAGTATGTTTAGTTTTTATTATTGTGACAGCTGTTTCGGCGTTCAAGGCCATTTTAAAACATCTGTCATAATAATAAAAACTAAAAATACTTCCAGAACTTAATAAAAACATTATTTAATTTGATTTAGATTAAGTTTTAAAAAAACCTAACTAACCACCGCGCAGTTTTTTCCGCAGGGGTAAGCAGAGACCGGTAAACAACTCGGTCTTGGCGCATATTAATCGCTTCATTCACATTCATACATTGTCTCATAAATGCTCTTCTGCTATTTTTATTCTTATACAGTATTTGGTTCACATGATCGCGCTGTCTTCCATGGGCGTTCCCAGCTTGTTCTTCAATTCACATTCGCATCACATATTCTCCTTACACTCCTTTCTTCGTTCATTCGCTCTACAAGCCCAAACCATCCAAACGTCGCTTACTTCATCTTACGTATTACGCTCACTTCAGCCTTGCATTCTTTGAGAATCTCAACATTTTACCACATAGGCGCTTCAGGGATCTCATTCCTACAGCATTCAGTCTAATGAATTAAACAACAAATAAAATAAACTGCAGTCCTCTTTCTTTATATGAATTTCGCACGACCGGGGACCATTTTAACGGCATTATCTCTTGCCGCGCGATTTCTAAAAGTGCCCGTGAATACCTTGAAGGTTCATTATCCTAATAAACTGGATATAAGTTGAAGGAAGTATCTAATTGCACCCGCCCAACAATTACAGCCCACAGCTCCTCAGGGAACCTATGCCATGAGTATCAAATGATGACGTGATACTCTTTTCTCCTTTGAGTATTTTCGTAGATATTTCTTTGATATGTTTTATTCACCGAGTTCCCAGAACTCTCTTATAATTTATTATATAAGTGTGTAGTTATTAGAAAAGTACTTCCCTAAAAGGTAGGAGAGAACCCTGTGGGGTGGTTTCAGAAAGGTTTTCAGGCGGTTTTTAATGTAATGCATATTACGTTGTTTTAAAAGTTTTGTTAGAATATTTGCGTAAAATTTTGTAAAGTAATGTACAATTCAGTAAATTTGGTTTATTGGAAAACTTTTTGTACGTTTATATGAGTCGTTTATCAAAATATGTATTTTGTTATTTGCGAGGATTATAAAATAAATAATAACACCACTCCAATGTTATTTATCAGTTGCATTAATTTAGCCATGTGTAAAGATATGTTTGTTTGGAAGGAATATGTTATAATTTAAATATGATCAAAACCAAATGGAAGCATTTTCATTTAATTCGTATTAGAAAAGAAATTGAAAAATCACCAGTTTTTCTAATTGCCGATAAAGAAAACATTGAGGACATTGACATTGTACTTATATTAATTATAATTTGACAATATTTCTATAAATTGCTATTTTTAGTAATAAAATCTGAAAAGGCATTTTTTTCTGTGCTAGTTAAACACGGGCGAAATCGAATGAATAAATTCAAAATAATTCAATCTCGTGACACACCCGATCTGATTCTCAATTTAACACAGAATTAATTCTTTATTACTTAACTTAGGCCTTGTAACCCTACGATTTTTTAACGCGCGGTACTATAATTACGGCGCGGATACTATGTCGTCGGAGATATTATGCACTAGAGAAGAAACCCATCACATTCCCGCCCCGTTATAAGTGACAAAATGTCACTCCTTCCGAGCGGTCGTCGTGCTTCTAAGACACTTTTGTGTAAACGACTCTACTTATGAAAACTACTCTAGATCCTCGAGTGTCCCTGCACAGCAGGAGTTAGTGATATTTATGGTAGATGGGTTAGTATTTGTGCAATATGAAAACATGGTATACTATACAGGTAATGTAAGGGTGATGACAAAACAGAGAATGATATGTACATCAATAGGAAATCAAAAAAAAACGAAATTAACAAAAGAAAAGCTGGGATTTTCATCGGAGATATTGAGCAATATGCAGGACTCCATCTAACGTATAGAATCAAGCACTGCAATCTATAAAAAGCCCTCACGTCATCATTCAAACTGCCTCTAGTCAGCCAGTAAGTAATTGCTTGTAGCGCGTATTGCGCGTATGTCCCAGTCCGTATTCCCTAATTCAAGAAATCACGACTTTTTTTCGTATTCAGTTGTGATACCATAATCGATATGTCTCTAGTCCATCGACATGTCTCTAGTCCATCGATATCGAGTCTATCCGTACTAGGTCCGCAAGGCGCAAGTCATGTCACTGCGAGACAATAGTCAGAAGTTCCTAATTCATTCCTCAATGCCCGCGTCGATTCCATTCGTGTTAGTTTCAGCGCGGCCAAGTCGTTAGCTTTACTAGTCGGGTGGGAATTTTCGAAGTACTCGGTAGGATGCATCTTTGTTTAGTTCGCAATATTGTCTTTAAAAACGAAACCATTATTTAATACATTGAGATGTTTATAGATTTTTCGTATTATTTGTTATCTACTTGAGTAAGGTTGTTATTTTCTTGTTTATTTTATTTTTAAATATGTTATTTCCAACACTAGCGTAATTTGCATTTCGACAAAATTCCCTGTTTTTATTTATTTAATTTTGTTATTATTAGAATTTTGTATGAATTAAACGAATGAATTAAATGAATAAATTCACAAGACTGGGGTGAATAAGACTGAATAGATTCAATACTGCGAACGAATCTGCCCACGTCTAATGTGAGCTAATCAACCCCATTCTAGGTCAATCGTGTTATTTTAGAGGGGTTTATGGCCTATAAATAGCTCCCGGGAAGAGGGCGTGGGAATTTTTTTAGATCTATATATATAAATAAGTGATTACGACAAGGAAGTAAAACAGCGAAGGATTGTTCATTCTTATTTTTAGCCCGTTAATGGTAGAGGAATGACAGTATTGTAAAACTCTACTGAAAAAATGATTAATTCAATTTTAAAGGAAAAACAGAGCACCTTACTGACCAATACTCTTACAACTACAAGGACGAAAAGAGAAAATCTAATTAAGATTCCAAGATTAAATACATATTTTGGCCAGAAAAACCATAAATTTAATGATTCAAAATTGTATAATAAATGATATTAAAAATACCACGGAGGTTCAAAAGTTCAAAAAAGACATCTTTTAATAAATAATCTTTATAAAAAAAAAAAACAGAAACAAAAAAAAAGAGATCCCTGAAATGTGTTTAAAACAAATTTTCTATGAACGAATTACGAAGAGGAGATACAAATGTGAACATGTGTGCATGCTTGCACATACAAAAAAGTATATTTTCGTGATCTAATCCTTACGCATCTTCTAATTTCTTTTATATTTTTTCCAATTGTCCAATTGTCAATGTTAATATAATTAATATAATAAATCCATATGTTTACACTAGACTTCATACAAAGTAACTATACTCCATTGGTCACTATGAAACAGGCAGCCGCCTAGTATGGTGATCTAATGTATCTACTCCATGTAAATGTCTCCATTAAATATCATGTATTTTATAAATAAATAAATAAAAAAATCAGAAAATAATGCAAATACTGATAAGGAAGATTGGTGACTTAATTTTATAAATGATCGATGATAGGAGTACCGATTGACCCACAATCTGATGCATGCAAGACTAAAGAAGCCTGAGTGGGGTCATGTGATATCGTAATAACAGACTATATATGACAGAATTGTGTGTAGTACCGTCCCCTCTGTATCCTCTCACTATCTATGTATCTACATCTACCTGTGTAATAATGACATGATCAATAACTTACGTTCTCACTACATTTAAAACAATATGTTCGCCAATCTTCCGCAGATATATCGCCTGTCATAAATTTCCTGTCGACATTGGACACATTTCGCGTTTTTATAAATGATTGAAATATCACCTTTCCGATATATAATACATCATTACAACAGGCGTAAAATATTATCCGGTGACTCCGTTATACTCTCGCTCGTCACCAATTTCACCTATCATCATTTTTAACCATCGACAATAAATATTAATATTGATGGTTTCCGCCATCTTGTCGTACATTCTGTTATTGGTTTCTCAACACTCGCTTTTTTTCCACGTTCCATAAAATTTGAATTAAAAATTTAGAACCGCCATAAATCACGCACTAACCGGATAAATGATTGGCCAAGTTTCTTGAAAAGCGACGTCGTTCGCTCTCCCGGTGCTCAAACTTTTCCAGACTCTGCCTGTTTTTATCAAGACGTAGGAACCCACCTCCTCGCCAGAAGATTGCATAAATTTTCACCCAACTATTTTATTCCGGAAATATTATATCTACTGGGAGATCGTGCCCGAAGTTGGTTGGGTAAATATGAATTCCGCCGCATTTTTCAAAAGATATTTAACTAGAGTTTAGAATAACTCGCCTCTGCTTGCATACATGCCTATGCATAATCTCGCTGCATCGTAAACAAATAAAGAATTTTAAGTTCTCAGTATTTCTTATTCCAACATGCTAAGCAAGACGTGTCGTCCATGTTTATGAAATACGCAAACTGTAAAATCTACATCTTCATGCAAACGCTGTTTAAATTAAAGATAAATAAATTCACTGGAAAATGATAGTTAAATACCATTCGCGATCCAACCTTTACGATTCCGTTGCATCGTAACCGCAGGTTATGAAATTTTTTATGTCTCTACTGTAAAAATCTTAGATCGTTGTTTAAGTCAAAGTATCTGATTTTGATCTCACCAATAAATCCCCGTATCATCCCAGTTTTTTCATTGGAAAACTTATTATATGTATTTGTTCAAATGTATTCCTCTTTTTGACTCTTCGCGCTGCGTTACTCGAGTACATTTGTAGCATTTTGAGTGTATAAGTTCTTTGCTGAATAATAATGCATTTGAAAAAAAAAGAAAAAAAATAATAATTCAGCAAATAAGTAACATACAAAATGAGAAAAATAATCTATTCTCCACTTCTTAGTTTTTTCACGAAACCTAAACAATATAATTCTTAAAAATAATTCACGGAATTACCCTTAAAATCCTCAGATTTAATTTTATTACCTTAATAGCATTCACGTCATTATAAAGCAATCAAGAAATACCTGCTATCATTAAAAGCGGGGAAATCAGATTTCAAATGTAAGTAACTCACAAAGAATTTTAATTATCACAATTATTTTCTGAGCAAATCGGTTTTTACCGAAGATAAATAAATAAATCATTTCAGACATAAAAATAAAATTGGGTAGGGATAAATACGATTAAATATGTGACCTAACCAAAGTTTGAAAATGGCTATGAACGCCAAAACAGCGCCACAATAAAAAAAAAAACTAAAATGTTTGTAGAACTTTAATAACATTATTAAATTTGATACACTTTTGAAAAAAGTGACACGTAATTATCGCCAATCTGTCACTTATTTTATCATGCGGATAATAGACGCGCTTCTAAAATGATTTACGTCGTTTTGTTGAATGCATTTCACTGCATTCTTATTGTGCCATGTAGAATATTACTCTTATTATCTGCCTAAAGTTTTTGTATCACTAGGATTAATCTTACATCTCTGGAGTCTTTGAAAAATTCCTCTCAAGTACTGCCGAGGTATACGTACCTACTTACGCATACCTTATATAGAGTAAGACGTAGAAGTAAAGTTTCGCAGCGTAAAACACTCTGCTTCTTCCGAAGAAGCTTTAAAGTTTCCTCGCTCGCCGCTCGTGGCGCAGTGTGTTCTCGCGGAGGAGCGCGAAACGGGCCAAAGTTTAGACTCCGTATGATTTGTAGACAGCTTTTAAGATTAAGAGCGGAAGTGTTGAAATGAAAAGCGCTCTCATTCGAGCCATTTAATGTTGATTTGATATTCGGTTTAATTGCGTAACAAATCGAGCTCTCGGATCGATAAAAGTCATGAGCTTATTTAATGTCGAGTGTTTAGCTGCACACGTGTGAACTGAGTTAGATATTGGTTGCTGTTTTTTATAAAACGGAATGGTATAATATCGTTTCTTCATTTTCCGACAAAGTTTATTATTTTTATTTTTTATTAAAAAGTATGCAATACATTATGCATTGTATTCCCAAGAGTTCTGAAACTCATTGTGGGATCACACGCAGAATCTGCAGTACAGTTCTTAGAAACAAACATACTTAATATTTAAGATACATAATTAACATTCACAGTACATTAACAACATTTACAACACATAATTTGCATTTTGTAATAAAGATATATCACTGGTATATTATAATATAAGTGTACAGAGACACTTATTATAGAGAAATACATCACTGATACCTTATATAGTTATACTTACTACAGACACACATCACAGCATCAACCCTTAAGGTATTCTTTCAAATAATAGAGTTTAATAATAATAATAATTGGATGATTTGTATAGCGCCGTTTTTGTGAAAAATCACCTCAAGGGCGCTGTACAAATATTTCTTAACTAATTATGTACAAACAGATACAGAGAAACATACTTACCTGGCAGGTCGCTTCAGATGAACACAGTTTTATTTAAGCATCTTACTTTGAGACCTTTCACATTGGCTTGCATTTTTAATATCGTTGGGTAATTTATTGTATTGTGTGTAAGCTATATATTATAAAGATTGTAGTTTTGTTATATGTAATTTGTTGTGGTTTCTTGTGTTGTATTGTGTTGGTGTACGTCGTGATTGTAATTAATATATTAAATTTTGTATGATTATCATTTCAATGTTGTTAATCGTGAATAGAAGAAAACTTTCTTGGAAATTATAGACGATATTGGTAATTTGACTATGAGAAAACGATAGGTAAACACAAGTTTGTATTAAAAAAAATTCAACTAAACAAATTACTCACAACTGCTATAAATAAAAATAAAAACTTTTCTAAATCAAGTCATAACTTCCATAGAACAAGTTAATAACGGAGTTTCAAACATTGATTCTACAATAAATTTCAAGTTTGTTTGATAGATGTTTAATAAAGCCATACGACGAGACTTTGAAGGACTTTATAAAATCCTGAATCCATCCTTTTTTATGTGATACCACACAAGAGTCCCAGCTGCTCTCAACCGTCTGGAGCCAATAAGATTATGGCATCCCCAATTGGGGTATGTTGTGAGGCTGAAGGTATTGAGGAGGAGAAGGGGAAGGTGTGAAAGTACCTTGCTATTCAGATCTGGTCACCAAACACGGCGAAAGCCATTTCAAGCAACGTTTCGATTCTGAATGGTGGTTTTTTCACCAGGGCGATACTGACAGTATCTTCCAATCTGGAACGTTCCGCAAATATACTACATATTATTTTAAATGAATAATATGTAAAATAACACAAATTGATAAAATAGAATTTACTTTCGCACGCTAGTCAAGGATTCGTAGTCAAGGATCGTAACCACTTAACCATGGAGATTTTCTGGATTTATGCTGCGCCTCACACCAGAAAAAAAGGTTAAAAAAAATCAGTTTAAACGATTTTCGACATCGACAATGTTCTTCGTATTGCGTTATTTTTTAAATAAACCTTCGATTTTAACGCCTGCCAACCGTTTTGCCCTTTGAACACATTATCAAACTTGACTCGACCACACGCAGTCGACATGTTTTTTTAATATATTTTGTTATTACGTTCTCCACCATCGTTTGTAATCTGAGTATGGCCAGTGATGCGTTTGTTGTGGTATTTGTGGATATAAAGTACTAACCCGAACGAATAATTTCTTTAATGATATTGAAATTATGTATTTATTTATTTGTAAGAAACAAACAGCTTTTAATACAGATTTATATACAAAGGAAGTTTTACAAAAGGTAAGCCAACAAAGTTTCTTATGCTAAAAGTGGTTAAGTAAAGATGTTTTATTAGAAAAACCCAAAATAAGAAGGAAGGGGGGAGAGGAAGAGGAAGATAGGATCGGGACAGGAGATGCTCTCGACACATTTTATACTCGGCATCAATTTAGGGTTGTACGTATTACTGCGGTTCGATATTTTGAAAGGGTATTATGAAGAATGTCGATATTATGAAATTGTGCGTTATATTGCGCACAAATACGGTGAATTGGAGAAATTATCCTAAGATCCTGCGTGCGGGCCAATAAAAAAAATCGGTTTGTCGGGTTGGTCTTGATGGTATGTGAATGTTTATAAAGTTAATGATCTCTGGCGAGTCCAGGCTATTATTCATAATTTTAAATAACAAGATTTGATCAAATATTAAGCGTCGCGTTTGAAGCGTGATGAACTGATGGAATTTTAAGCATTCGGTATTATTTTCAAAATGTAAATAAAATTTATAATTTATATTCTCAAAGAATTTCCGTTGAAATTATGTTACGTTTAGTATCTTTGTTTTTACCATTTAATTTAAATACTTGTCTAATAATGTCTGTATGTAGAGCAGAGCCAACTAAAGTTAAGAATAGGCATCCCCCAGTAATTGAATATTAGTTATTAGTAAAATTCGCATTATTTTTATAGATTGTCGCGTTATTTTGGAGAAATTCGCGTTATTTTCGGATAAATTCGCGCCAATTTTAGGAAAATATTTTTTTTTCAAAAATGGTCGTATTTTTCAAAAAAGTGATGTTATGTTGCCTTTTTGGGATTTAGAAACAAAAGAGGTACATTTTTTGAAAATTAATTAAAAAAATGGTGTTTTTTATACACATATTTTTTCTTAATTAAAAAAAATCATTAAAGTATGCTTCGTTTTCGACATGTTCCATTTTATGGCTATTCAATCTTGTCAAAACTGTAGACATATACAAATTTAGAACGTACAACATTATTTTCCAATTTTATTCCAGAATGTTTGAATAAATTGCAGTTATTTATTTATAATGGCGAAATCTGCGTAAAAATAACGAACTTCGCGTATATATTCGCGTTATCGTTATAGCGATATTTTCAGGTCTCTAGTAATTAGTCCTATTAGAAGATTAGTCCTCAATATCTATTTAAAAATATATATATATATATGAATATCGCACAAGAGTCCCAACTGCTCCCAACAATCTGGAGCCGAGTGAGACTAGACTATGGAGTGAGACTATGGCATCCCCAATTGGGGAATATTGTGAGGCTGAAAGTATTGGGGAGGGTAGGGTGAAGGTGGAGAGGAAGGTGGGGAAAATACCTAGCTCTTCAGATCTGGTCACCAAACACGGCTAAAAGCCATTTTAAGCATCGTTTCAATTCTGAATGGTGGTCTTTTACCAGGGCGATGCTGAGAGTATCTTCCACTCTATTAACGAACAATCCCTGAGTAAGTCACCATTTATTATTTTACTGAAATTTTCAGAAAATTCTTTATGATTCTGTTTAATACTATATTTAAAGAATAAAAAAATTGTATTAAAAAATTGTGGAGCTCCACATCGTATTAAACATAGAAATTGTAGATTCCTCGTACTGGCCATAAATTTGCTAGCACCTTATCGGAGATCGTTCTTAAGGATTGCGAATCGGACATAGCGTTCCTTCGAAAGAGGGCATTGCCTTGACGTCATGAGGTGGGGAAGGGTGGCGATGTTCTATAGGAGTATGGGTAGGGGGGGGGGAAGGGATCTAGAACTTTTCCAATATAAGGCATCATTGGCAGAAAGTTGTTACACCTGTCATAAATCCTACAACTTCCGGGGGACAAATTAAAGTTTTAATCGTTAAAGAAAATGCCACAGAAAAGTCGACGTATATTACGTACCTGCTTCTTCTTTTCGCCCCTGTGCCTAAGGCGAGATTTACGACATTGTTTATTTCGATCGCGTGTTGTTGGTAGCACTGTTTTTATTTGAATCCAAGTTTGAACCAATTAAGTAAGCACGAATTTGAATTTGGAGTTTGGTTTAACTGTACCTACACAAAATACGTTATTCTAATTTCCCCGAGGGGTGGAACGTAGAAACGTTTTGATGTCAATTACTAATGTTTTATAGCAGTATTCTTATTAATTGGTTATTTAAATTGGGTTTTTAACGGTCAGCACCCAAAGATATGCAATTTGCAGGTTGCTAACTCAAGAAATACTAAAAACGATTTATCTGTTACCAGGTACTTCCATGCGGGTAATTAGTAAAATGTATTAGGTTTCAAAAGACAATAATACTCAAATTGCAATTTTTCAAAATTTATATTAATTACGTACTGGAATTTTAGGTAAAACATTAAAAATTGTTTTCACTGGTTTTCAAACTTCACTTAGACATTTTGGCATGTATTTCATGATTTTTCATTTTCCTTTTTTCATTTTCCTAACTGCCAGTATAGAATTTACAGATTACCGGAACGCACATATGGAGCGAAAAAACCTATGGGATGTTTCATACAACATAAATAGATTTTGAACAGTGCTGGAACATGCGCAAAACCCGATTTTTTCTATTTCGTTGTGTGAATGCTATTGATATTATGAAGTATTTAAAATTTCTTGTTATTTCTAATTTTAAAACAATTATCTCGTTATGGAATACGTTTTTAATGTGACTTTTTTTAGTTTTTGCATTATTAGAAAAAAATTAGAATTTCATAATTTTTGTTTTTAGTTATTTTTCCGGCAAAATATATCCTTTTACAAATATGAACTTACACTTATGGTATTATTCGATACTTACGGCTGTCTGAAAATAATAGATATTTTTGAAATATCTATGGTTATATCTAAACTTTCCACATTAACCAAAGCCAAAAAATATTTAATATCTTGGGATTTTAATTAATGATAAACTCCGCTGGGATGTACAAATTAACGGAACTACTAAAGAAGGTAATAAAACTCATTCGCCCTCAGCGCCCTTGAGGTGATTTTTCACAAAAACGGCGCTATAAAAATCATCCAATTATTATCATTATTTGCTTCTTCAAAAAATATCTTGTCAACCAAGGATCTACATAGAGTATATTATGCGTTATGCCACTCTCATTTGGAATATGGAATTTTGGGATGGAATTCTGCTGCATCAAATCAAATCTTTGCCAAAAATGTTCTAGTTCAATAATAATCTTAAAAAGAAAAGAACTGGCTATGACTCCTCATACTCGTAATCATAATACCAGAGCAAAGCAAGTAGACAAGCTAAATGTACCTAAAGGTAATACTACTTTCGGATAAAAAATTATACAACAAACTCCCTACTTATTATCAAACAAAGTAATTTAATCAATAATTGCATTAAGTCCAGCAAAACTTGACTTAAGGAATTGGCTTACAGAAGAAGAATTGACTATTATTCTTAAAACCACGCCACAGAATTGACTGGAAATATCCTACCCAAACCTTGAAGTGGAAATACAGAAGTTGAAACCCTTTTATTCAAAACCTAGTTCGCCCCAGCACAGGATCTCCCAGTGAGGAAGACTGAAAAATATTCTTTAACATACGAGTACATCTATTTTTTATATTTATACCATACCTTAAAATGTCAAAATTATATAGAAATTAATTAAAAAAAATTAAAATCACTTAATTACTCCATAATATATAATATTCGATCAGTCCATATTAAATCAGCCAATAGAAAGTCGATATTCTTTCGTTTTGTAAATGATTTAGATCACGAAGCGCCACTGAATGCAACCTATGTAAGAAGCAACTAATGAGCAATTTGGCACCCGACTCCCGGCTCCCGACTCCCGGCTGCATTTGCGGTGGGTAATGCAGTTTCCATTCCACCGCTCCTGCGCTGTCGGTATTACAGTTTACATAACATTATTATGCCTTTCATTAATGCCATTAGCGTGTAATGGCGGCCAGGTAAATGGAATCCAAAGTGGATTTATTCCGCCATTTTACTTTCAAAAGATTCCTTCTGAGTGCGCAATTTTAGCCATTAATGTATTGGCTGCGATTTTCATGGTATTAAACTGAAATTGCTTTTGTAAAATTGATGTAATATCGCGCTCAGATGGAACGAGCAATGCAGGTATTGAGAGTGTACTCTTCTCGGCTTAGCCCTCAAAATAATTCAAGGTATTTTGTAAAGTACACAAGCTCAGTTAATCGTGTGCTTGGAACGAACTACAAGGTTCTATCTAACCTTTTTGGTAAAAATTGACTGTTTTTCACCAAATTTATTAGATTATTCTAGAAGATCAAAATTGTTTTTAGCTGTTTTGAACATTTCACAATTTAAAAAAAAACCTTATTATATTTGCATGTAATTCATGTTCTATAAAAAAAAACTTTTTCTCTAAAAGTACTGCATGTGAGAAAAACATTTCATTTTAGGCCATATAAGCCATGTATTTCAGGACAACATTGCGTTTGGCTGATTTTCAGAGCAACAAGGTTCTCTCTGTTTTTTTTTGCTAAATGCCACTTTTTTGTATAGAATGTTCTCAAACATAAAACATATATATATATATATATATATATATATATTTTCATATGAAGCGGTAACTTGGTGATGTGACATTATAATTTATAAAATAAAACAATAACTTTGTTTTACATCACTTTTATTTATACTTTAGCCGACCGGGTTTCGCTACTACCGTAGCTGCTTCAGGGCAGTATACAACTAAACTATGAACTAAGATGCACATGTGTTATGGAATGATACAAACAGGCTAGTGAAGGGCCAGGGGTGGGAGATCAGCAGGTACCTGCTGATCGGGAAGGGAATGTACTTTGTTTATTGGGAATAATTTAAAGATTGGACTTTTATTTAAATTTATTTGATTATTTATTAGTCTACTATTAGTGTTTTTGCTTTCCTTATTTCTAATGCTTCTAGGTTATCTAATCGAATGCCGGTTACATTTTTATGCAGTAAACTAGTGCCTGTATTTTTATCTTTATTTTTATTGGTGATATATTTATGGACTACTTAGAGAATAATATTTTGAATTGTAAATTGTATCATTCCATAACACATGTGCATCTTAGTTCATAGTTTAGTTGTATACTGCCCTGAAGAAGCTACGGTAGTAGCGAAACCCGGTCGGCTAAAGTATAAATAAAAGTGATGTAAAACAAAGTTATTGTTTTATTTTATAAATCATATATATATAGTTACAATACGTTTTTCATACTCACTTTTTCAGGAATGTTATTTTTAATATAGATTGCGCTGCTCGAAATGCCTTTTCCTCAATGACGCGTAACAAAGAACAAAAAATAAGAGGAGATCTTTTCAATTTTACTTTTTTTAATCTTCATCTTAATTGTTTGTTTATTTCAGCTGGTTTTTATCCGATTCTGTTACTTTCACTTAGTACTTTGTAGTTTCATTGTATTTCAGAGAAATGTCCTTTCTTCGTATACAGAATTCGTGTGTTTACTCGTATATTTCATTCAAAGATCCAATAAGATGCAAGAAGAGGCAAGAAGTAACCACAAGAGTCATGAAGGGACTAGAAGATTCAAGAAGAAACTAAAGTAGTCAAGACGAAGAAGAATAGGCAATAAAAGACCGGAAGAGGCAAGAAGATAGTTACAAAATTAAACTTGTTTTAAGTCCTAACTAAACAGTGTACTGGGTCGCACCGAGACTCGGGTTCTCCTAGCTGGGGTGGTACATTCGTATCATATTGTTTATTCGTGATTCAAACTTTGAACGTCAATATACCAGTTTCACGTAAATCGCTAATAGAACCCCGTCGTTCCAAGCCCACGAAATTTCAAAGAACGGTCCATCCGGCCCTGCTCTGTACTTTGAGTGGCAGGATGGGTGAATTGAAGCTCAATTGGAAATGAGGCACTGGGTTTTAGCCTGTATTATTTTAGTCCACTATTTGGGTAGTATTAATATTATTTTATGAAAAGGCTTTGATCCAAGTTATGAGCTAAAGCCCGACGCTTATTGGTCCAAAACTCAAACACATATTTCACAGATGTGCTTAGTAACGACGAGGAGATTGAACTGTAACACTCTTTTAGCTGTTCCATTTCAAATTGTATACCCACAGCATTTACACGCTTCAGTAATTTTACCGTAATATCGACAGGTATAAGCGACGTGAATGACAATAGTCGAAATTGACGAAATAAAATATTCAATTTATCTTAATAACCTACTGAAGATTATAAACCTCATTGTAATTTTTAATCATTGAAGAAGATAATATTAACCAATCCTAAATGAAACACGAAACCGAAAAAAAAAGATAATCAAAAGGTATCATCGCATCTGGGAATTGAACCCAGGGCCTCTGTGTTATCGGGATAACCGCTCTACCTACTGAGCTAATGATACCAGTTCACTTTACGCCATCTTCATCGATATCACCCGTTTACCCGTCTCAGAACAGACATCGTCTAGTGAGACGGGTAAAGTACATGTAAAGGTTTAAATTTTATGCCAATAAACGCCCGGATTGCCGGCAATGAAATGACCATATCCCAACTTCAATACTTGTCAATATTATCCTCCATCAGATCCCATATTATTGGCTGCTATCCTTATGATGATTACAAGGCCACTTTGAAACAGCGGCCGTCATAAATAAAAATTAAATAGTTGCAAACCTCAATATTAATATTATTATATTTAATCATTGAAGAATATAATATTAACAAATCCTAAATGAAGCACGAAACCGAAAAAAAAACAACAGTAAATAAAAAGGTATCAGTCGCATCTGGGAATCGAACCTCAGGTTTATAAACTTCAATAAGTTATAAAAAAAAGGTTATTATATTTGATTTAAAAAATATATTATTGAGTTCTACGAATTAATCACTATAACAATGAATGTGAAACATGTGATGATTAATTAGTGTTCTGCCCTGAAGAAGGCATGGTTTTCTCCGAAAGTTGTCTAAAACTCAAATAGAGCGGTGTAAATATTAATGACTTGCTTGAATTGGCTTTTAGCCGTGTTTGGTGACCAGATCTGAATAGCCAGGTGTTTCCCCTTTTCCCCACCTTCCTCTCCCCCTTCTCCTTCCCATCCCCAATACCTTCAGCCTCACAACATTCCTCAATTGGGAATGCCATAGTCTCACTGGCTCCAGACGGTTGGGAGCAGTTTGGGACTCTTGTGCGGTAATCATATAAAAAAAAAGACTCTTCGTGATCATAATACCAGCACAAAGCAACTAGACAAGATAAATATACCTAAATGCAATACTACTATTGGACAAAGAAGCTCTGAATTTTTAGCTGTAAAATTATATAACAAACTCCCACTTACCATCAAAAAAAGTAATTCAATCAATAATTGCATTAAGTCCAGCAAAACTTGGCTTAAAGAATAACCAGAAAAAGAACTGACTACTATTCTCAAAAAAACATCATAGAAATTGCTGGAAAGACCCTACCCTAACCTTGAAGTTGAGATATAGAAGTCGCTGAAATCCCTTTATGCAAAAACCTGGGCCGATTCAGCACAGGATCTCCTAGTGAGTAGGACTATGAATAAAAAAATTAAAGTTTTTTTTATGGATAGGTTACTCAACAAGAGTAGAGGTGACCAAAATATAGGATTTGTGTATTGGTGCATATACTCGTACATTCACTTCAAATAGCGATGTTCTTCCGAAGCGTAACTGAGAAACTTTGTACACTTTGATCAATTTGAAAAGTTTTTACAGCTATTCGAAAGTTTTACAGTATGTTTTTTATATCATTTTGAAAATTTGCTTTTTTCCCTTTCACAGGAATTTTTTCTTTCTGAAGTCGAGTAACAAATTTGAAACGTGTTGTAGGTGTGCCAAAAAAAGCATTTGTGTGAGTACTGTGTTCGAGTCAATTTTGGTTGCCATACGTAAATACTGGTTTTATTTATTTATGTTTATTTTACGGTGTAATTCTATTCTAATATTTCATTATACATATTTATATAAATTGTGTGGTGCAAAATAAGAATGATGCGTACTCTAAATATTATAACATATCGTGAACACCGTAGAACCTGTGCTGAGTTGTTCACGTGCTTAATACCTATCTTATTTGTTTTGCTTATATTATTATTATAAATTATATGTAATATTATTAATAAAAAAAACTAACATAGATAATAATTGGATTTAATGTAAATGGTATTGTGTTCTGTTTGGTTTGGTGTTATTAAGTTTTTGAAATTTTCTGTACCTTTTGTTTTTATTCAGACCGAAAGGTTAAGTTTGATTTCTGGTTATTAAGTTTTGTGAAATTTCTGTAGCTTTTGTTTTTAACCAGACCGAAATGTTATCTTAGATTTATGGTTATTAAGTTTTGTGAAATTTCTCTACCTTTTGTTTTTATCCAGACCGCAAGGTTATGTTTGATTTCTGGTTATTAAGTTTTGTGAAATTTCTGTACCTTTTGTTTTTATCCAGACCGAAAGGTTATGTTTGATTTCTGGTTATTAAGTTTTGTGAGAATTCTGTACCTTATGTTTTTAACCAGACCGAAAGGTTATGTTTGGTTTGTGGTTATTAAGTTTTGTGAAAATTCTGTACCTTTTGTTTTTATCCAGACCGAAAGGTTATGTTTGATTTGTGGTTATTAAGTTTTGTGAAAATTCTGTACCTTTTGTTTTTATCCAGACCGAAAGGTTATGGTTGATTATATGTGTTAGTGTATTCTTTGTGGGTTGTTTCAATAATGCAGACATGTGATTATAAAGTACTTAAAATGTCTTTGAATGATTTCGATCCATGGTGGGAAGTAAGATAACCTCGTGGTTAACCATAAAAACCAAGATGTTAATCAGCACCCGAACGGCTAATAAAGCCTTAACTCGCCCATTAATATACGGCAACATTTTAATTACAAAACCTCCCATCCCGCTCACGCATTATGCAATGCCGTAAAGGTAACACGAGAACTAATTGGAAAGTTTATCTCGCTCCCGTCTTATGTTTCGACTTGATCCATACTGCTCCATACACCACAGCACGCTGTACTCAGTTCGCCAGTTTGGTAATATCACTGAACAAATACACCAATAGAAGTGTGTTTTGGGTGCATCCGTGCATCAGAAGTAAGGTAAAAAAAAATGTAGAAAACAATCACTTTGTGGCTTGACATTATAATTTAAATGAAATTTTTGTTTTGTTTTAAGCGACTTTATTTTATATATTTTATTTATGCATTATCAACCGGTTATCGGTTGAACTCAACCTTTTTCAGGAACGTAGACATATAAACTAAATTTACATACATAGAGACAGTGGCGGCTCGTGACTTTTGAGTGAGCTAGAGTGCTAATATTGAAAAATACGACGCTATTGATGTTGTTGAAGCTGAAAATGTTTTTTTTTTCAAAATTTCATTTTTTTGTATGGAGAAGAGCATCAGAGTCGGGGGCCGTAGAGCGGTAAGTGGAGGGGTAGGGGAAGGGAGGGGAATAAAGAGAACATCCTTAAAATCGGACTTTGGGCTAAATCTATAAAAGTTAGTAGAATTTATAAATCGTTATTTAAATGAATATCATCTCATCAAAACGTCATTTTTGTTGGTACCATTGGAACGATATCACTATAAATTCCAATGCGCCCAAATTCTTTCCGTGTAAATTAATTTTGTGTGGCCGTATGACGTCACGTGGTCATCCATCTCACCCCTACTAGATATTTACTATACTTTTTGATGAAAAAAAATCATTATCTTTAGGTGAGTATTTTGGCCTCAAATCCAAAATTAAGTTTTGTATGAAACAGGCCGCCCAGCCGTTCCTCTTAAAGAGGGTCGATAATTGAAAATGTTTGATAAATTTCATCAGAAATAAGCGAAAATTGAGCTTACTTTGTACACACGGACACCCCCAAAACACATCTATAAAAGTGTGATCTATACCTACTCTTATGAAAGAAAATTGATGTCGCCAATTTGTATTATACTAATAATACATACAATTACTTGTCAATAAGTTATCTCGTATATTACGTAACATTTTCTTTTAGCAATTAACAAAAAATCACTGTTGAGTTATACATTTCGAAGCCCGCTGCGTAGCTGGTTTTCAGCAGTGCCTCTAGAAATCAGATAAAGTTACACATTATATATATTACATAAAAAAAAAAAAAAATTATCAACGTAAAAACATAAAATTTTCAAAACAAATAACACAAGCATCCATTTAATTATTTGTCAATTATGATTTTGTGCGGTTGCCTGTGCAGCCACCAATCATATCTGCAGAACTTCTTGAAGCACTGCAGCGATGTCGATCTTCTAATAGATAATGGTATTGCGTAAGACCTTTCGCCTCAGACAGATCAATGAAACTGATTATCTGTTTAAAAGCGAATTTCGATTATTACAAATGTCTGATCAATTTCACCCCATGAAAGAGCTTATTTTGGGTAGACAGACACGCCCGCATCACGCTTCTATCGGTTTATCCCTTCAGTGCACAGTTCGCTAGTTTGCTAATGTGTTATTATCTCCCGTATGGTGTACACTGTACATTAGTTTACAGTATCCGACATCTTTGTTAAACCGAGAGCCACAAGTCAGGGATAAGGAAACGCTCCGCCATGTGATGTGGTCTGACTGAACACCGAACTGTTTGGAGTTACGGCCAAACAATTAGAAGCGTCGGTATTTCTGCTCAATGAACCCAAACTAAACGGCATTAAATATGTAGATTGCAGATTGCGAATTTACAGCTAAGAATACCCGAGAATGAGCTGTATATGAACTTGGGTACTGCTGGAACGAACCTCGGGAGAAGGAGAAGATAAAACTTATGGGAATAAAAGCAATCCAGGTAAGAATGTACAACAACTTTTTACCGTTTTTACATTCCTTGCGGCAAAATATACATCCTGTTTAAAATAAATAAACCTTAAAACCAACACAAATTGAATTCAAGTCAAAATCACAGCCAGTACGAAAATACATGTTTTTTTAAATTATAATACATTTGTAACTATCTTCTTCTTGTTAATTTCATACCGGACGGATTTAACCTTATTACTAAATCTATGGTATATGTAGCATCTATGTTAGGAGTGCGTCCCGTTGCTTTCTAATATTGTACATTTATGACTGAGAAATTTGTTCTATTTCTGACGGAACGGCTTTACAATTATATTTAAAACTACTTTCGTGTTGGTTACCTTCTGGAAGACGGAGGCCTTATTATTTTGCTGTAAACTTTTAGTTTTTTTTTTTAAATCTAAATACTCCACAAGAATAATAAATCGCGTCGGGGTCACAAAATATACGAAATATTAAATCATAGTTGTATTTAATAATTAATATTAAAATGAAGAGGTGTATGATGAATTAGTGTAAATTATTAAATTAAGTTTCGTAAACTCACTGAAGTGGTAAAATATTTGCTGTACATTGTTCAAATATTATAATTATTGAACACATGACTTTGCTAAGGTATTATTTTTCCTGCCTTGATTATAAAATAATAATTAACTGAGTTACACGGTACTGAAGCGAGGAGAAATAAGTTAAGTTGTTACATGACCGGGATACTTGAAAATAATGATTTTCTTAAGGCAATCGAGGATGATTTTCTAATGTTTCTTGAGTTCTTGTGTTTTCTGCATATAGAATCTTTTGAATCAGCACCGTATTGGTAGGTATCGGTAGACAGCTACGGTCATATCTCTTACTTACGGATTTTTCTCCGTCTTCCAGAAGGTAATAAACCAACCCGAAAGTAGTTTTAAATATAATTGTAAAGCCGTTCCGTCAGTGATAAAACAAATTTCTCAGTCATTAAAAATGTATATTGTTAGAAAGAGCAATGTGACTCCCTCCTGACATAGATGCTATATATACCATAGATTTAGTTTTAATTGTACCAGTCTGAAGATGCCGGTGATAGGGTGAAACCGGTCCGGTTTGAAATAAATAAATGGAAGATAGTTACAAAGGTTTTTTAATTTTAAAAAAAATCATATTAAAGTGGAATTCTACCATGAATTGAAATAGTACGATTAGAACCACTTTAGAGTAGCATTTACGGTTAAATAAAAGGAAATGAGCCGAATGGCTTTTTGAACGGTTTAATGTAAATACCGCACAAAAATCCCAACTGTCCAGAGCCACTGATACTATGTCATCCCTGATTGGGGTACCGTGTAGAGATGAAGGGAGTAGGTAGTAGTGGCGGTTTATTACGGAAATATGGCCATTATGGCGCGTCTATTCATTCGGACGTCATTGGATAGAGTAGACACTCCCTACGAAATATCGCGTAAAAACATGTTCTTATCTTGGGTCGGAATGAAATGCACTTTCCTGTGCAAGTGACATTTAATAGTTTCCACAAAATCAGCGCGCTGCGATCGTTTAAAATGGTATCATCAAGATGGCTCATAGGAAAATTATTATAATTTAAAAAAAAATCGCAATGGTCCTAGTTCATTTTTTTTATCCTTATCTAAACGGTGTTCATTAGTGGTACGCTCTGAAAGGAGATGAATCTACATCATATTCTAAGAAAATTTTATGTTTAAACTTTTATCATTATTTATCCTTTGAAACGAGATAATTACTTGAAAGGGTGATTTTTTAGAATTTCTGATGTGTACACATAGTGTTACATAAATAAAAACAAATTTAAATTAACATATCAAAATTATTACAAAAATGTGAAAAAATGAATTACGATGTTTTACGTCGTTTCTTTAAAATGAACTGTCAAATGCGGATTCATGAAAACATTTGCAAATGAAGAACGCATTTCAAAGACGAAGTGAGTAGCTTTGTGTTGTCATGGTAATGACATTTTGTAGTTTCAAAATAATAAATATCTACAATTAAATGCCAAGCTATTGTTGGCCTTAAATTTTTTTTTGAGTTGTTATTGCAGTACGCCACACAGCGCAAAGGCATGTCGATATGTCATATTTCAATCGCGGTTGATGCTTGTGGGTTAATAGAGTTGGATGTTCACAACATCCAACGTAGAACTACTCTTTTCGTTTATTTAAATCCATCTATAATATATGTACTTGCTGAAATACTTATAAATTTTCGCCTTTTTTAATAGTTTAGAGCTGAGTGTACTGCTTCTTTTTGCCAGTGGCCTGCACTCCATAAAGGCTGAAAAACTGTGCCTGCCCAAAGAAAAATGCACCATTAAAACGAATTAAGAGTCATAATTTTTCCATGAATTTGGCAGGAACTCATTTATTTTTTTGGCCACAAAAATTTGCGGAATATGATAATAAAATGCCCATTTAAAAATATTCAATGTACAATTAGAGTAATGCACGCAGCACGCCGCTGCTTCTTGCGTATGTTGTATTAATTGTTTAGACGTAGAGAGTATTAAAAAAAATACATTAAAAATGTTTATCGTTTAATTATTCTACGTGTTGTCACGTTTCTCGACATTTCCCGCCATGTTCATGTTCTCTTCATCACGAATTCTGTCAGTTCTTTGACGGGAACTGAAAGCTTCAGCCCGGGAACTGAACTGACACCGGCTGCAATCAATCCTCAATCATTGCACAATAGCCTCTACGTCTGCGCCGGTTATGATGTTAAATATGTAATATAATATTATGTATGTAACCCTGGATACTTTCACAGAATTGTTTATGGCTGGTAAATGTGTTCGAGTGTCTGCTGATGCGCAGTTTCTATACAACCCTGGACATCAGAGTGAAAGGCGAGCCTCGTCCCCTTGGTTGTTGCTTGCTTTCCACAAAATTCTCGGAATGATGTCGTCTGGTATTATAATTTAAAGGCCAGCACCAAAACATCACTTTTGCAGGTTGTTAACTCAAGCAATACTACAAATTATTTTTCTGTAAAATCTATAGTAACCCTACTAGCTAGGAAGCTTTAGCGTCTTTTGCACAACTTAATAGGTGGGCGTGTTTGCATTTTGTAGATCAATAACACCCAAAACTACGCACTTTGCAGGTTGCAAACTCAAGAAATACCAGGAATGATTTATCCGTTATTTGTATACGAGTTATTAGGAAAATGCGTAAGAATTCAAAAAAACAATAATTTTTAAAAACTTTAATCTTTAAATTCTATGACATATGTGCCAAAATGTGTGAAAATAGGTGCACACAGTTTGAACATTAGGTAAAGCAATTTTGAACATTTTACTTACAATTCCAGTACATTTTTCATATACCCTTTTCTTTTCTTGTCTTTTGAAACCTTACACATTATTCTAATTACTCATATACAAATAACGGATAAATCATTCCTGGTATTTCTTGAGTTTGCAACCTGCAAAGTGCGTAGTTTTGGGTGTTAGTGATCTACAAAATGCAAACACACCTGCCTATTAAGTTGTGCAAATTTCAAGACGCTAAAGCTCACCGTTCGATAGTTTTAAAAAAAAGAGATATACAGATAGATTCTGTGCTTTGCAGTATAGATTATATTATATAACATTACATGGAAAACTCGTTTCCGGGAAAAAAAAAATTTAAATCCTAACTTTAGAAAATCGTATTCCTTCCATACTATTCAATGCCTTCTAATTTTCATCAAATTTGCCTCTTAAAATTCAACTTCCACAAACTTCAACTACAAATATTCAATAACCAGTGGGAACCAAGTTTTGTAAGGATCAGCTCGATGTCAGTGGAAAATAAATAATGCAAAATTCAATTTTACGTTCAGACAGAAGATTTGTATTATTATTTTTTTTTTTAAAGAAAGACAAATATTCCCTGGTTACGAATAAGCTGACAGTATTTGAAAATCTCCTACCACCATCACAGTAAGCGCAAGACGTTGCTTGTGTCGTAATGGAGGACTTAGCCATGCGAGAAATTGAACTCACGACGCCTGGGTGAGACCCAAACGCGATGCCAACTCAGCCACTGACCGGTCTACATGGAGTAAATATGTTACTTTTCTTATAAAATTACCTTCTTTCTGATCGCTTTCATACGTACATAACCCACTTGCAAAGTGATACGAGTACATCATCGATACGACACAACACATCTCGATCTCTCGATATCGTAAGATACATCAAGCGATATCTCGGTAATGGATTAAATTAATCAAATACAACAAAAGGTGTTCGAAAGTGCTCTTAACACATTCGATAGGTCATTAGATATTTCCCTATTACACCTACACGTAGCTCTAGCACCGCTTCAATTTAGTATAATCACTTTTCCCCGGCATAAAACATGAGGAATGTTCGCGGCCGGGAGATTTATTCGATGTTATCAGCATAGTTTCAAGTGGCTCCGGGCTACTGCCTGCTGCCCTGTATAATGTTACACACGGCTCCATATTTTACAGGTGTAAATTTACTCTTAACTAGAGTAATGACCACCATGATAGCGCGGTAGTTAGCTACGTGCCTTGTGCTCGAGTTGAGTCCAATTTCGTCAAGTTGTTATGCAAAGTTTGTTTGTAATTTACATTGATACAGTAAATATGAATGGTTTGATTAATATTAATAATATAAAGTACATTAAGGAACCAAAGCGTTCAACCAGTTGTTAAGATCAGCGAACGCGCTTTCGGAATATCAGGGCCTGAATAAAAAGCTTGGAATAAAGCTGGCGCATGATCAGTGACAGCGCAGAATTTAGAACGAAATTTAAAACTCATCTCTTTGGAAAGTCATTACCATAAATAGATAATAGCTCTGCAAACCTAATTTTCATAGCTAGCCCGTTAATGTCTAAATTGAATTGTGTATTTTTTTGTATTTATTGGGTATAAATAATTAATAAAAACGGAATATACACTTTATAACGTAATGAATGCGACGCACAGTATGTAGGTATGATTACCAGAAAATTTAAAACTTGAATCAGGTAACATGAACTCTGTTTACGAAATAATAACTATTCCGAGTTTGATAATCATTTATTAGAGACAGGCCACAGCTTCAATTAAGAAGAAACCGAGTTTAAACATTAAAATATTAATACATAAACAAAAAAATTAGTAAACAATATAATAGCACCCTGTAAATCACCTTTGTTAACCACGTTTCCCGTTATTTTTACTCCTTCCCTCCTACCCTCACCTAATAATGTCCAATTATTTCTGTTCTTGTTTAATTTACGTTAGTTTTAAGAACGCTAGTGAACGACACGGATGTGTCGAAACAGGTTGGACAGTAATAAAATTAAGTAACAAAGGTACATAGTGGATAAAACTACTATCGTTTAATTCGTTAGTATTCAAATTCTGGTTTTACTCTTTATACTACAAATCCGAAATTTTTCACAGCTGGCGACATTTGTAAATAATTACATTAGAATGATTAAGATTATTTTAAAGGTGCTTTTAGCTATATATTTTTTCTTCCTTATTTTGACGTTTGTAAGTCTAGCATGAGAAATATCACCGAACTGCGCTGTATAAAAATCAGGTTAATATGATTTTTTTTACACCCACGCGATTTAACATATTTAATTGCGTTTTTGTGGAAAGCAATTACTTTATGGTTTAATATTTTTAAGGCAATAAAACATCACTTTGTGAAAACCATAAATTAATTGGTATATTTATTTGGTCAATATTATTAATTTAGTGGTTTACTAAAGTGATTGTTTAGTTTGATATTTTCAACTGCTTTTGACATTCGATACTAGATTAAAGTGTTGTATTTAATTATTAAAACTGCTTTGTAATGTATAATTGGTTAACCTTTATGGTGGTACACACTACTTGTATTTTCCAGATTCATAAACTTTCTCATATATTACATCTTTTGACATGACCCGATTCCAGTATTTTATGCAATTGGTCGTGCTACTACTTGAAACTACTCTGATTACTTATTCCTTCCTCGGTTATATTATTCTTCTGACACAAATGTCTCCGTCTACCTCTTAACTTGATTTATTTATTTATAACAAACAAACAGCTTTTAATACAAATACAGGGTGGCGCAAAACTACCGTTATGGTTTGGAATGAAATGGCATAATCTAGCCGTTGTTGGTAGTCTATCGGCTTCAATTCTTGCACAAGCTGAACCTTATACGGGAACATGTGCAATGTGGCCAAAATCCTCTGAACGGACCTCCGCGATAGCCCCAGTTGTGCCGAAAGTCTTCTTGTTGATGTTTCTGGACTGTCCTGCACACTATCCACAACACGTTCGATATTTTCTTCCGTGTGGACCGCACGTGGTCTTCCGGTACATGGAAGGTGTTCATGTTGCCGAAAATTTGCAAGCAGGCGGTTTATTGTTGGTGATGAAGGTCCAGTACGCACATTAAAAAAACGACGATAAGCACGCTGCGTCAAAACAATTGACCGTTGATTTTCAAAATAAAATTTAACAATTGTTGATCGCTGTTCTGTTGTGTAGTGTTCCATTTCAAATTCCCCAAGTTTTCTTCACAAAATTCTGAAATAAAAATAAAAAATATAAATAAGTTTAAAAAGTTATTAAACATTCAAACCATAACGGTAGTTTTACGCCACCCTGTATATATACAGAGGACGTTTAATAAAAGGTAAGCCAACAAAGTTTCTTGTGCTAACAGTGGTTAAATACAGATGTTTTATTTATGAAGCTAACAAGATACAGAAAAAAACAAAATTAGAAGGAAGGCGGGAGAGTAAGAGGAAGATAGGATCGGGACAGGAGATGATCTCGATACATTTTATTCTCGTGCATATCAATTTGTTGTTGTACGCTAATACGTACAACAACAAATATTCGATTCGATATTTTGAAAGGGTATTGTGAAGAATGTTGATATTATAAAATTGATCAAACCATCTTAGCGTCCTTCTATTAATCTTGTCCATCCTGATTACATCGCCAATGAATACTTATTGAATCCCTCATTCGTAAAATTCTTACACACCGTTCTTTTCGTTTTAGACGCATCTCAGTTTGATAAGAATCTTGTCGCTCTTGTTGCTGAGGTAAAAAAAACACGTTTCACCGCTCTACTTGTCCATCTAAGCGTCCTTTTTAAATCTTATTGATTAAGCTTAAATGTGCCTTGCATTCAAATATTAAGACTAATATACATAAGACGACAACCAAATGATTTTTGTTTATTTCAAAGACGTTCCTATATTATACTCGTATGTAAGCACCCTCAGCTAATTTGTTGTTCCATTTGACAGCAGCATAACAATGGTGTGTTAAGTCCTTGTTCCAACTGCAAAGAGTGCCTCCCCCAGTGTTCCCCCTTCACCTCTCCACTATTGTTGTGGACCCACTGAATTCTAAAAAGCCTCCGCCCTATTGATTATGGTCCTCTGTGGGTGCATCTGTCAAAATTATTGGCCAGGGTTGCCAACACGCTGGGTTGTTTCTAATTTTGAAACTGTCAATTCATGGTGGAATTCCATTTAAATAAGTTTTCTTATTTATTTAAAAAATCTTGGTAACTATCTTCCATTTGTGTATTTTTGACCGGACCGGTTTCACCCTATCACGGGCATCTTCAGACTGGCACAATTAAAACTAAATCTATGGTCTATAATAATAATAATGTCTTTATTTCAGCACAACAAAGGGGTGAGTGTAATACTCTGTCTGCCATATAAAAATAATACATTTCAAAAATAATAAAAATTATATGATGTAGAAATAGAATATAAAAAATAAATAAAACTACTAAATAATAAGCCACTGGGCGACGGCCTGGACAAGAGTGTTTTCCGATCTCCGGTAGCGCTAACTCGTCCCGGCTATTTTGTGGCGCATCAAAGGAGCGAACCCAAGCACCCTTCCCTCTGCAAACATTTTCGTGGCGCTGCATCGCCAAGGGAGGCCGAACAACGCCCTGTAAACGTGGTTATATTGTACTTGGAGCATATAGAGTAATATAGAGCATATATGCTAGTAGTAAGTGCCATGGCTCTTTCTAGTATTGTAAATTATGTACAATACTAGAATTTTTAGTCTTAATCTTCATATTGCTGTATTGTATAGCTCTCCTCCTCGCCTTTTCAATATTTCCTATTTTAGTGAAGGGTTTGCCATTTTAGACCCTACATCTATTTCGGCTGAGGTCTTCGTCGTTGCCTTTTTCCTTCTAGTTTCCATTTCAGTTTGCTATTTTAAGGTTTTGTCATGATTTCAATAATTCACGTAAGAGCTTTGAGCCCTCTTAAATTATAAGGCTAAATCTGCAATACCGACTCATCTTTGTTCCAACTACTCTACTGGCAGTTTCTGAATTATTGACTGAGTTTTCATGCCTATTATTAAACGCTCTTAACCCGTCCATACCGTACATATATTTGAAAATAGATTGATTTTCAGACTTTTTTCTTCCCTGATTAAACTTGAAAACATCATCGTATGTTTTCATTGTTCATTTTTTATATAAATTTTATTAAATTAAGAAAATATTGTTTTTTTTGGATACGATGAATGTTTGTTATTTTAAGTGAAACATACCCTTTGAGACCAAATGAATCTGGCAATAACCACAAAAAACTAAAAAGCAGACATTTTCGAATAAATATACTAATAAACTTTTAAAAATAAAATGTGTTTTTTTAAACTAAATAATAATCATTTTTATTGAATTAAAAATATATATTATACAAGATGTTACCAAGAATCAAATATTTGTTGTCACTGCTAGTTTTAATTTAGGTCTAAAAGGGTTAAGTTTGCAAAAGTAACAATGTTTTGAACATTTGCCAAACATTTCTTTGTTGTTTGTTTTTGTGACTAATTTGTTCTCATTCTGGAGATGGTTCTGTCTGCACGATAAATATAATGAAAGTAAATCTACATGCCATCGTAACTATAAGCCGACATCTGTTTTCCGAACCAGCAAAAACCCTTGAACGGCGAGCGCTGGCGCCATGAGAAGTGTCCATCTTTTACTATTTTAAATGTATAGGTCAACACAATTATTATTAGCGCTTAACGTTATTTGCCTCAAGAGCTATGGGGATTTAAAAAATTAATACGTTTTTAAAAAAAAGACAGCGACATTTTGCTGGTTCCATACTTTTCAACTGCTCAGTGAGAATACTATTTAAAAAAAAGTATTGTAATAATGCGAAGACGACGCGGTGCGACGCGGTGAGACGCGGTGCGGCGTGAGGCGGCGCGGCGAGAAAATGTCAAATGATCACCGTCTCTTGAAAGTGTCCCTACTTGAAAAATAACAAGCGGTGAGCGGCGCGGGACTTCAGCGACGCGATCAATTAATTTGATATTTTCGCACGAAGTGGACGCGGCGGTGATTGCTATTTTCCATCGTGCTTGAAGTAGAAATGCCTTTATGGGTCATGTTAATGGATCTTTTCTTAATGCTACGAAAATATTAAAGGAAACGATAAAATACACGAATATCACACGAATGATTATCTACTTCCCAAACGCGTATTAATAAATCCAGACAGTGCAAATGACCGAGATTATAATAATGCTCATGAAAAATGTTTTCTCCAGGATACTTACCGAATTTCATATATTTAAGCCACGCAAATATTATGATTTTAGAGACACATATTACCTAGTATTAGTTCTACTTCTTTGAGATATATATTTCTGTAAAATTTTGTATGTATCAGAGGAGTTTTCAAATAAAAAACCCTTGCGTCCATCCACGATCAATGGCGGCAACTGGACTAGCGGGAGGGGTTATGCGTGAGGACTTAGGACAGTATTGCCGCTTCTCATCTCTTTACATCGCTTCGCTTTAAATCGCTTTTAAACCGCGTCGCAAACGCGTTCGCGCGACTTCGCTTTCGCACGACGTTGTGTAAGCAGTAGTACGTTATGAATGTAGAAAAACCTCTGTTTTATGTTCTTGTTGACTTATGTTAGACAAAAGCTAATTTTGTAAACAACACCTTGGTATAGAGACACATTTTTTGTAACCTACGAACAATGTGTATCGTATTTTTCTTATTTAAGTATCGCTTTTTAAGTGTTTAACACATGAGCTTCTTTGAAATCAAACTGAAGCGTGTCCTTCGTCGAGCGTGGCCTTTAAACGCAAAGGCAAACGTTACATCACCGAGATTAATCACTATGTTAATATAACAAGGAAAATAGATTATGATGTAACGTTTTAAATGTCTATTATACAGCAGTCGTGCTCTATAATTAATATTGATCCAATAATATTATTATAATACGTTGTATTTGAAATACAGTTCTTTGATTCCCAACATTCTCTTTCTATTCTGATTTCTATCTTCGAATAACATTTTTTTCTACTACACGTTATTCTCTAACCTAAAACCAATTTTTCAAAAATTTCACACCCTATATTACACATTTCTCCCCTCTTATTTGAGTTTTCAAACCTATCAGAACCATCTCATCGTTTTTGTGTAGAGCACAGTTTATAAATAAAACAAAATAAAACCGGGAACAACCCTTATGCCCGTATTTATACCCAATCTATGAGGAAATCGGAAAAATAATGAAGCCGATTGAAGAATATAATATTAACAAATTTCAATGAAACACGAAACAAAAAAAGGCAAAGAACATAAAAAAAGGTAGCGGTCGCAGATGGGACTCGAACACACATCCTTTTATTTTATGTTGTCTTTTTCCCGCTTCGTGTTTCATTGAGACTCGCTAACATTATCTTCTTCAATGATTTAATATTACAATGAGGTATATTAGTTGTATAAGTAAGTTATGGCTTGGCCGAAGAAACAAGTTTCACGAAAAACTAGTCTGCAATCATACTAAGCAAAGCACCCTTGAGGTAATTTTTCACAAAAACGTAGTTATGGTAAATGTTATTTAACCCGTGTTGTCTGTGTTTTTTAATTTAATAAAAATAATTATATTCTGCTACAGTACCACTTTCGTGAAACATGATAGCGAGGGTGCTTTTCAAACAGAAACAGGAAATAAACAAAACTGATTATTACTGAAAACATATGCCTTAATTATATTCTATAAATTTGAGATGATATCGCAGCCCTAACGTTACGGGACTAAAATGGGATGCGTTAAGCCACTTGTTCGCCTTTTAAGCGTGGGTGTTTGTTTATAACAGGACTATTTACCTTGTTGAAACGGTTCGAATTCCCCAGGAGTTCTTTTTATTTTTGTTTTGGAACCGTTTGATCATAAATATTCTTTCCTCTGGTTCTAATGTTTTTCAATACACTCTTCCACTTCTAAACTGTAAACATCCAATTAAGCGTTCAAGAAATGCCACATAATGTCGAATGGGAATATAATCTATTATTTCTTTGGAATTGGAGATTTATTCATATTTTATACCTCGTTTCAGTTCATTTGAAACAACTTTACATCAGTTCGACGGCCGTTCGACAGTTCATTCGACGGCCTCCATGGTCGAGGGGTAAGGCTCTCGACTACGAATCCGAAGATCGCGGGTTCGAATCCCGGCGTGCGCAAGTAATTTTTATTTAATTAATTTGTGCTGTTTCACAATTAATTCATTTAAAAATAATATATAGTATATTTGCGCACCTTCCAGAGTGGAAGATACTCTCAGTATAGCCCTGGTGAAAGACCACCATTCAGAATTGAAACGTTGTTTGAAATGGCTTTTAGCCGTGTTTGGTGACCAGATCTGAATAGCCAGGTATTTCCCCACCTTCCTCTTCCCTTCTCCTTAAATACCTTCAGCCTCACAACATTCCCCAATTGGGGGTGCCATAGTCTCACTGGCTTCAGACGGTTGGGAGCAGTTGGGACTCTTGTGCGGTATTCATATAAAAAAAAAGAAAAAAAAAGTTTCCAATGGTTTGAGGTATATTTATGTTCACGGGTATTATTCGATGCCCTGCCTTTATGTGTACAATTCATTTCGGTTTTTAGTTGCTTTTCAGATTAATGATCTGCCGGGCATTAAGGACGTGTTTATTGTTCGTTTTAGATTGGTCCACTTTTTTACAGCCAGTATTGGAGCGTTTCATAAAACGGTAAATATTTATCCAGGTCTATATAAAGTTTTTAAAACACAATAAAAAATTGGGTATATCGATACTAATGATGGCTTATTAAACGCTTTCATGGGAATTGTCCACGAGGAAAATATATAATTATTATTTTGTACTATTTTTACCCGGCTGCTCTCGATATTACAACACCGTTTTTATTCCTGATAAGTTATGTATGATTTTTATTTTTATTATTGTTTTTCGTGACATCCATTTCACTCTTCGAAAACATTGAAACAAACAAAGTGACAATTGAAGTCATAATCAAACAGTTTTATAATTATTTTTATAAAAAATAATTATTAACCTGAAACTCTCATCCAAATTGAAAAAAACCTTCCGAGAAAAGATAAATGTCGCCGACAGGACTCGAACCTGCACCCTTCTGATTGCCGGTCAGATGCTCTACCGTTGAGCTACGTCGGCTTATCGCAAACCCGCCAAGTTAATCATTATATACTAGTGTTTCATTCAACAATTACTGTTTATTATATTTCACCTGTAAACAACCAACTTTATTAGTATGAGAAAGGCTTGTAACGGCTAAATCCCTCAATAGATGGCGTCGAGACAAATTATGTCTACATTTTATTGGTTAAAATTGCTTTGACTTGTCGAATATTTATTAATTGATAAACTAAAGTTTAAACTAAAGTAGATTGAATGCTGTAGAAATGAGATCTCTGAGACGAATGTGTGGTAAAACCATGTATGATCGAGTGAAAAATGCTGAGATTCGTAAAGAATGCAAGGCTGATGTAAGCGTAGTGAGCAAGATTAAGAAAGGGACGCTTAGATGGTTTGGGCATGTAGAGCGAATGAACGAGAAAGGAGTGTAAGAGAATATATGACGCGAATGTGAATGGAAGAAGAGGCCGGGGACGCCCGAGGAAGACATGGCACGATCAAGTGAATCAAATACTCGAGTCGGGCCATGTCAGAAGTCGGAATAGCAGAAGAGAATGTATGAGGCGTTGTATGAATGTGAATGAAGCAAGAAGTGTATGCCAAGATCGAGTTGTTTGGCGGTCCGTCCTCTCTGCCTACCCCTGCGGGGAAACGGTGTGATCGTTAGTTAGTTAGTTAGTTAGTAACTAAAGTTTTTAAGACAAGATTTTTGTGCATAGCGCTTATTGTTTATAAAAATAATTGTTACCCTTTGCGCCATGCACAAAAATCTTGTCTTAAAAACTTTAGTTTATCAATTAATAAATTTTATAATTGATATGCTGTCCGTTTTCTAACTATTTGGTACCACTGTCACAAAAATATCCTATTTATTATAACAGTTAAATGCACTTACCTAATAATTATGCGGTCGTTATATATACATTTTTTTGCAGTTTGTAAATGGCCTTGAACGCCGAAACAGCTGTCACAATAATAAAAAATAAAATACTTGCAGAACTAAATAATAACATTATTAAATTTGATTTACACTAAATTTAAAAAAATAAATAATAATAAATGGAGTTCTACGAATTAAACACAAAAACAATTAATAGTCGTTACGTATTATGTATGTAACAACTTTTGCAGTCGAATCTTCGTCAATAACTCGAACTCCTACGACCTCAATTTACTAACCAATAAATAGTATGTCAGTTAAAATTGAATGTTGAAATTAAATAATTATTTAATCAGCGAGCAGTCTCAAATTCGCGCTGTGAATTTAATATTGAAGGTGCCTAATCCCGTCAAAGAGAGCGGGGTTCATCCAATCCATTAGCGGAATTAATTTGTTGCCCTTTTTAAAGCGTGCTTACCTTCAATAGTCCTCCCGCTAATTAGGCCAAAGTGGCATTAAAGACACTAGCAGACTACCACAGTTCCACATTCCCGGGAGGTGTAACTTTGGAACAAATTTGAATAAATGTCTTTTTTTTCCACGCCGCCAGAATGATAACAGATTCTTTGGAAGTTCCACAAAATACGTCTTAATGCTTGCTATCTATCTATGACAGTTCCACCGCAACAAGGTTTATTTCAGTTCGCTTATCGTATTTTGTTTCCACACCTCAAATATTTTTTTTTGCTTTTCTCTTACCTGGTAATAGTTTCATATACACTTTTTCGAATGTGTTTATTAAATTTGAACAACGTTTTCGTCTTGTCTTACAAATCAGATTGCCTCCTTCTTACCAGAAGCAATTTTGTTCTGTTTTTCTTTTTAACTTCTGTAGATAAATAGATAAATATTTTTATTCCTCAATTCTATCTCGGGCTTGAAAACCATTAAAAAGTTCCGGCTATCCGTTTTTCTCTCAACCACAATTTTTATGTGGTTGAGAGAAAAACTGCTTTCCTTACTGCTTTATCAGTGAAATGATGATGTTTATATTTTTTACTTAAGTTTATCATGTTCTTTTGATTGCATTTAAAATATTAACTTAATTAAATAGAATATCCTACTCGGTAGCTGCTGTATGACTGGGGAGTGGGAGTGGTAGATACTCTCAGTATCGCCTTGGTGAGAGACCACCATTCAGAATAGAAACGTTGCTTGAAATGGGGTGTTTGGTGACCAAATCTGAATAGCCATATATTTCCCAACCTTTCTCAACCCTATCACTTATCCCTTCCCACTCCGTCGAAATAACAGAAGAGAATGTATGAGACGATGTATGAATGTGAATGAAGCAAGAAGTTTATCTCAAGATCGAGTTGTTTGGCGGTCCGCCCTTACCGCCTATCCCTGCGGTGAAACGGCGTGATGGTTAGTTAGTTAGCCATACATCGGCTTCGGAGAGATGCTACTATTGTGCGGTGTTCACATGATAAAAAGTGTCGTAGCCCACAGTGTTTACCCCAATTTCAAAAAGGTTTGTGGTGTTCAAGTTTAAATTTTTAAATTGTAGAACTCTATTTTAATTAAAAAAATATTATTAACTATTATTATTGAGTTTAAAAACGGATTATTTATAAAAAAAACTGATCTATTTATTTTATTTCTATATGGGTACTTATAATGCAACTCGTAAATTGTTTTAAATAAACAGTTTTTAATCTATACAGTTGATAGTTTTTATTACAACATAATAAATATTAATACTGTTTTTTTTTTTAACAAAGTACATCAAGAAAATTTTAACGCAGTGGTTTTCAATGGAAACTTCAAAGGCTCCGCTGGTTCTAAACGAAAATATTTACAATGGCCTATATAGGTAGTTACAATAGAACATTTGACGTAATATATACATAATCATTAAATTAAACAAACACTTTGAACCACTAATTTATTTTAAATACATCACCAACCGGTTTCGCTTATTTTAAGCTTCGTCAGGGTAATATGTAAATCTAAACAAAGATACATAGGGAGTAATACGGTCTGGCCGGAGATTCAGACGAGGTACCTGCGAGCAATAATCGACCTTAAGACCCTTTGATTTCGAACACAATAAGGTTGATTCGCAGTCAAAATTGGACCTGGAACGCGTTAGCATGGCAAAAAACACCTTAAGCGTATTGACTTTCGAAGACAGTAAGGCTCAGAGTGGGTCAAATCGGGTGCGCAGCTCCCTACAAAGCATTCAGTCGCAGTTGACTTCGCAATACAAAACAATTGCAGGACTTCAATAGGCAAAACCTGGTGGAATATAGTAAGACAGAGATATGCTTACATGTAATATAATGGGACAACACAAAAAAATTACGTAAAAATGTAAATATTATTGATCCCGTAATGAAGTATTGAGATTTTTCAGATATCCTCTCCTGATTGCCAGTCAGGGATTGTATGCAATCATACCCGATCCCTGAAAAAACACAGTTCCGTGTATAATTATGTTAAAAGCCCGCCGGCCGCGGCGGCCGTAACTCTATACTTGAAGGAAGCGAGCCGCGGGGAGTTCACGTGAATTAACCACGGCGATAAAAATTAATACAACCCGTAATGTAATATTATTAAAGGTTTACTAGCTGGCCGGTAAACGCTGTGTTGTAATAATTGCCCTGGAAGCTGCTGATTGATGCGAGGCGTTGTAAGAAGACGTGAGAGGACCTTCTTCGCGTTTTTGTATGTGTATATTGTCTCACCTTGGATTTTTTCTCGGAAATTATTGACCAAAGATTAGTTTTCTGATGCGTCCTAGGTAACAGCAGGCTATGGGGATTCTTTAAGGTTATTCTGGTCGTAGATCATATCTATCTCTCTAGGAAAAAAAAATCGTACTTATCTCGATTTCATTAGCGAAAAATATCTATTCCTAACTAATTGCTACGAACGTTAGGATTGTATTTTCCATTAGTTTTTTTTTCTCTCTCTTTTTCTTACTTATTTCTACAGTATGCGCTGTATTTTTATAGCTTTTCTGTGCTGTGAGCATTTCTAATTGAATAAATAAATGGGTTAATTAAGTTATTTGGCTTGTGTAGAGTCTCCTCTACCCAAGCCAAATAACCATTTGGTTATTATTGGACTGATGCATGGCGTTTTGCAGGTTTGAATGTTTATTTCTGAGGGGATTTTACTATATATTTTCGGTCCCAGATATGTATATGTCTTTTGATAATTTTCCGTACAGCTTCTCGGGACAGGGTTCCTCGTATTTTAATTAATATTTATTTATCGCGCCTATTCTGTTTTCATTCATCTGTAAGTATTTAATACGTTTTTTAACAATATTATTTAGTATTTTAATAAAACTTAAGTAATCGTAATCATGCTATCAACCGCATCCTATGCAAATCTAAAGTATGTCCAACAATTGAATTTGGAAGTCACCTCTGGGTTGGAGCTCCCAAATACTTTTAACCTTCTTGATTCTGTGCAAAGGAGGGCGGTTCGTCTGATTGAAAATCCGTTGTTAACAGACCGATTGCCATCTCTGATGACGCAATGAAAGTATACTGAGTCTCTTCTATATATATTTCAATGGAGCCTGCTCGAAGGAGCTAGCAGCATTGATCCCCCCCACGCCGGTGCACGTGCGTGTAACTCGACGGACACGATCGGAACTTCCGTTCACGGTTGATATCGGCTTCATGATAACAGGTCGTTTCGCCGACTCGTTTTTGTATAAATCGGCTCGTATGTGGAACGAACTACTGGCATCTATCTTCCCTCCAACATTTAATCCGGGCCTCTTCAAAGCCCGCATTACCAAATCCCTTACTACAGCTCCCTCCTTAACCTGCCTCACAATGTTGCCCTACCGGGTAGCGATACAGTTACCCTGTACGTGCTCTGCACATACAGGGGCGCTCTTGTGAAGTGTCACATAAAAAAAACTAATTGTTTGGTAATCGTAACCGTTAAAGTAAGAGTCGATGTATCGCTTTATTCACTTGAATTATAATTATAACTGAAATATATTATAAATATAACTCATATATATTATTTTATAACTCATATATATATTATAATTATAACTCACATATATTATAAATATAATTCATATATATTATATTATATCTCATATATGTTATAATTATAACTCGCATATATTATAAATATAACTCGTTCATATTATTTTATAACTCATATATATTATAAATATAACTCATATATGAGTGCCTTGTATAAAGTGCCACGCTGAAGTATTTTATAATGTTGTATAATGTATTTCTTTTGTAAACACAGTCTCACAAGCTTCCTTAAAGCTCTGATTAAACATGGACCACCCAAATAAAGAGAATGCATTGCCAAAAATGGAGATGCTTTCACATTATTTAAAAATACTGATTAAATGCGAAGGAAGCTTTTGAAAGCATTTATCTTTAAAAAGTTTTAAGGTTTAATGTTCATCGTGAATGATTAACTCCTTTTCGAGAAGTTTACCCGCTGTGGGTTCATTAATTCCTTTTTAATAACCGTGTACCGAACCTAAGTGTTTCTGTTCTTAGAGCGTGACCTTTTTTTGAGTTACATTGTATTCATGGAGTAGACCTTAAAATTGATTGTGCTTATTAACTTTGTGTACCTTCCATTTCAATTTAAGTTACGGGGGCGGGAAACTTTGACCATTAAGGTACATCGGGGGTCACGTTCTCAGTACCCGGTAACCATTGATCGTAAATTTATAATTATCAAAAGGGCTTCAATTATTTTTGAAACATTGATTCAAAATGTAATTTGATATTCATTATTTATGTTTCTTGTTTGTTGCAGGTAAGTTTCATTTTTCGTGCGAAGGGAAATGTATAGAGGCTTTGGATGAAACTGCGAAATGCGGTAAGTTTTTTTTATCAGTTACATAAGTAAGTTTTATCTTTAAATCTCCGGTATTTTTTTTATTAATCAAATACTCAACTGAAGATCTCTGACATGAAAATAGAAACGGAAACTTGAAGTAAGTGGAGCGAGCTATCTGCGTCCGTCTTTCCTCCCTCATTTATTATGGATCTCTTTAAGACCAGCGTGACCCACGAGGCATGGAACTGATAGAAGAAGGATAATAGTCGACCGAATGCTGTAGAAATGCGATCTCCGAGACACATGTGTGGTAAAACCATGTATGACCGTGTGAAAGATATTGAGATTCGCAAAGAATGCAAGGCTGTTGTAAGTGTATTGAATAATATTATACTTCGAACAGGATGCTTAGATGGCTTGGGCGTGTATGAACGGATAAACGAAGAAAGGAATGTGAATCGTAGAAGAAGTCAGGGACACCCGAGGAAGACATGGCACAATTAAGTGAACCAAATACTTAAGAGTACGAAGAGTACGTTTGAGACGATGTATGTATGTGAATGAAGCAAGAAGTGTGCGTTAAGATTTAATTATTTGGCGGTCCATCATCTCTGCCTATCCCTGATGAAATGGCGTGATGGTTTTTTTAGCTAGTTAATAACCCAAAAACCCCTACCGCAAAACCCGCGTCACAACGTTGCCTAATCGGGTGATATTTTCGGTGGAGCGAGCTACCGGTATCTGTGTTTCCTCCTACATTTAATCCGGACCTCTTTAAGGTTCGCATTAACAAATCCCTTCCTGTAGCCCCCTCTTTAACTCGCTCATAACGTTGCCCGACCGGATGGCGTATATTTCCCGTGAGGTGTCAAAAAAAACAATAAAATATAAAATTCTGATAGTTTTCCTGGACGTGCACAGTAAAGACACTGTAAATCTAGTAAGGTGTGTAACACAGAAACGAATATGGAAATTTTATAAAATCTTTACATTTTCTTAGATAAGAAATATTTCTAAATAATATTTATCTATAAAAGTATTTAACATCCTCCCTCTAGCAATAAAAAACATTAAAAAATTAACCGAATCCAAAAAAAGTATTAAGATATGGATTATGGACATGGAAAGGAAGAATATAGATATGATATTGCAACCAAACAGGGTTTAACGGTCACGGCATATTTTCTAATAATTTTTTAGAATTCTTATTAATCTTATTGCATTATCATGTTCCTCTAGTAATATTTTTATATAATTACGAAATCTTACTTAAATTTTTTATCAAACTTAAAATATACTTGACAAAATTCATATTCTTTACATAAAACCATGAACAATGTGACCTTAGAACGGGGTACCCCAGTAAGGTTACATTTTTTTGCGATTTGTTTGTTAAACTTTAAGAAATAAATAAATAAACTTGAACTTGAACTTAAATCTTTAGCTTCAGAACATTTCCCTGGGGGTAACATAGTCCCACTGATTCCGACAAGTTGAACACGTGTGCAGAATTCATATCCACTAATCGGCCGTCATCGGCCATCGGAAGGCTCAAGGAACCAAAGTGCACACCAGACACTAAATTTGGTGAGCGAGCTTTCAGCGTATCAGGCCCTAAAGCCTGGAATAAACTGTCATACGATCTAAGATTTAAGACTTGACAGAATTCAGAGCAAAACTCAAAACTCATCTCTTCGGAAAGTCATATCCATGAATGGTTCAGTTGCACACCCGATTAACATTTGACGGCCTCCATGGTCGAGGGGTAAGGCTCTCGACTACGAATCCGAAGGTCGCGGGTTCAAATCCCGGCGTGCGCAAGTAAATTTTATTTAATTAATTTATGTTGTTACATAATTAATTCATTTAAAAATAATATATGGTATATTTGCGCACGTTCCAGAGTGGAAGATACTCTCAGTATCGCCCTGGTGAAAGACCACCATTCAGAATTGAAACGTTGCTTGAAATGGCTTTTAGCCGTATTTGGTGACCAGACCTGAATAGCCAGGTATTTCCCACCTTCCTCTTCCCTTTCTCCTTCCCCTCCCCAATACATTCAGCCTCACAACATTCTCAAATTGGCGATGCCATAGTCTCACTGGCTCCAGACGGTTGGGAGCAGTTGGGACTCTTGTGCGGTATTCATATAAAAAAAATAAAAACAAAAACCTAGCGAAGCTAGCCGTAAGTACCTACATAAAGTAATTAACAGAAATATTAAAACTTTTCTTAGTCCGCGACATTCTAAATAATTATAATTATTTGTAACTGCAAACAATTATTATCAAAAATATCAAATAAAATAATGTTTCAAATAAATACCTACTCTTCTTTTGCCAATAACCTTATAATAAATATAATATCTATGACAAATAGGATTTAAACAGTAACTGCAATATCATGCAATCTGCGGTGTTTTCTAATATACGAGTATTTGTCCTGTGCGTGCGGGGTCATATCATCTCAACCGAAAACTTTGTAATTTAACTTTTTAATCTGGAGTGACCTACCAGGAAAATATGTTTCTGTATCTGTACATAATAAGATAAACCGTAGCAAGTAGTATTTGTACAGCGCCCTTGAGGTGATTTTTTACGAAATTATTATTATTAATAACTATAGTAGATGCTATTCTGGAGCTAGGCGCTACTCGTATGTACATAGTTCACAGATGTCTGAGATAGCATTGAACTTCAAGTCGGCAGGAGGTGGTTGGTCGGAGGCTGCAATAGTTGGCGCAGAGCCCCACAAGCTTTCAATGTTGTCTAGATACGAGTGCCATAATAATTTGGCACACCCGAGGGTATAATACGGTTCAGTGAATTCTCACAACCTTATATTATGAGAAAAAACGTCCATGGGATCAATGGCTCCCAAACCGACAGGACAGGAGCAGTGAATTAGTCTCCTTGAAGTCGGCTGTGATTTGGAACACATAAGTAAAACATTATTTTTCATCCAGTTTCTTCTCTTATCGGAGATTGAATATCATCGAGGCTGTTTTCACCCCGACGATTGCATCCTGGAATAACTCAGCAGAACAGTATTGGTTCACCGAAGTTTTGATGTATGCGATCTTCCTTGTCCTCCCCTTTTTTGGGTTCTTTCACATAGCAAATAATACATAGAGATGCCCTAAAACGGTCAGAAAAACAGCATACAAGTAAAAAGGTTCGGTTTGTTTACAAAAACGGAATATTTTATTAGAATATTTAGTTTGACCCTTTTTATAAATGTTTTGCAATTCACTCTCCCCAGTAAAAATCACGCGAAACAAACGTGGACGGCAGTGAATTAGGCGGTTGCTAAAATAGGTGTTACGTAACCTTTGCCTCCAACCGTCGAATTGGTACATAGGGCAAGTGAATTAATTCTGACGTCATGATGATCTTGTGTTGTGATATTCATTCTATTACTAATTCTCATCCTATTACTATTTCACTGAGAATTTCAATTGATTAGTTATGGAAGAGGTGTCTAAGGAGTTCTGTTCTCTGGACCTCCAGCATAACCTTTTATAGGCCTTCCAGCTTTAAATCTCCCTTCCATGAATTAAGTTTGTCATATAATTGTTTTCCTGTCAGTGCACATTTTGAAAATTCCGCCTAGTTTCCATCTAAATAATAATAGAGTCACTTTAAATTACCAGTAATGATTATTTTTCTCACATGTTTTTCTTTTTAAAACCATCAACCTCATTTTGTAAAGTGCTGTTTTAGCGAAACATCAACTCACGAGCAAGTGCACCTTACAAAAATAAAAATAAACTACTAAAGTACGTCTTAATTATAATTTATGCCGAAACAATATCTTATTACTAGTGATAAACGTCGTTTACCTATAATTTTATTCACCATTTTGTGTCATAAATTTCACGTACGAGCTTATTTCCAGCCATGTCACCGTGTTATCAGAATCTACTTGAATATTGAACATACTTGCCTACACTTACTCGTAAATATACCTTTCGCATTCTATGAAATAATGTTTTCTGTGTTTTCTACTTTTAAATTCTCATTCTTATTTATTACTAGCTGATGTGTACCCGGTCTTGCTCGGGATTTCAAATATATTTTTTAATAAAGTTACGAAGTTGTGAATTCTTGCTTCTTGTTTCGGTGCCATAATTGATTTGACAGAGAAAGTAATGTCCTGTGACGACTATTACTATATCTAAACATTTCATTTGAAAATTTTATTTCATCACAAACATTTATTTTTTCAAAATATATATAAATAATAACGTTCTCAAATAGGTACCCACTTGTGTTTTCCATTTTGATAAATATACAAATATTCAACACAAACAAATCTTCTTTTGAATATGTAATCTGTGGTTAATCAGAGTAGTATGTCTATGGGCTAACCTCAATACAACATGGCGGGTTCAATGTCTTTCATACAAATTTTAAAACGTTAAAGCATAAGTTGTACATATTAGATTTCATTAAAACTCTCTAAACCTTCCCGGCATTAATATGAAAAACCTGTGCTATTTTAAACGCAATCCGTCCAGTAATTTTCGAGAAAATCGACGACAGACAGACAAACATTCATTTTTGTATATAGAGATTTTTTTTCATTACTTTTTTCTTGACAGTTCGTCTCAAAAGTTTTTCACCTTTTCAAAGCATGTCAGTCTGGGACATCTCAAAATATATAATGTTTATTTTACAACTGTAACGTTTTATGGAAATTTGACAATTATTTTCCACCCTGTGAAGGCGTTCCTGACGTGACATTTCACAAAAGTGACGCTATGTGAATTAGCCAATAATATGTGTTATTTTATTTTTTAGAATACGAATTTATTTATTACAAAAAAATTGTACATACTTGTGACATAATACATCATATACATGATTTTTTAAACTTCCTATTGATCTACTCTCCATAAGTTGAGCTCCAGTCGCTCGTAGTTATGGGAGGAGTATTTATGTTATTAATGTTAAAATAATAAAAAAACAATTCAATATGTAAACAATATTAAAAACTTACTAAACTACAAAGTAAATCAACAAAACAATTTTAGAATAATAATAAAAAAAAATAACGAAATAGTCTTCTATATGATAGATAGTATACATTCAGGATACAATTTATCATTATCTAAGTTCAGGGAGTTAATTTCCTTTTTGAATTGTTCATATTTCAAAGTTTCGGTTACATTAATTTTACTTTTGGATAATAATATATATATATTGCTTAGTACACGTTAACTCTAAGTCATTTTTTGAGAAATGCTGGTATAAGGCAAAGCGATCTTAGACAAGTTGGATTGTGTCCAAATTATTATAGTCTGGTGCTTCCCTTAACGGTTACCGCATCCTACTTTACGTTATATCCAACAAATACGGCTTAGTGTTCCCTCGGTGCTCTCTTGTTCCAGCATTGCTATTTTAAAACCAGAATGTGTTCAGCATAATTGTTCCAGTATTTACCCTTCAGTTAGACAATTTCTGGATACAGAATATACTCACACAGTATAGTGGTTGTTGAGTTTAGCCAGTTAACTGATTTTTGGTCACTGTATTTATGACAGCATAAATATTTGATGAAATGATGTGTGGTTTCATGAAGAATTCCACCCGATTTATCCAGGAAATCCTTACAAACAAACAAGAGGCACCAGAACTACCACACTGTGGACAATACTCAAACAGTAAATAAAGTCAAAAGTTACAACGGCCAACAGGAAAACAGGCTGCACTCTACTACGTCTTAGAAAACATTCACAGAGTTACCCATGCTCACAGTAAAAAAAAAAACTAAAAATAGGCTTCACGCTGATGTAATCAGAAAACAAAGTAACTTGAGACACTGGACTATTGAACAGTTACCACGCTAATACAACTAGGCTTTGGGACGAGCGACAAGAGACACCTGAACAATGGCAAAATAGTCTATGATGTTTTCCGTAACTACGACCAACAGACAATATGCTGATGCAACTGGAAAACCTTCACAAAGAGAACAAGGGGCACCGCAACAATAGCAAAACGGACTGGTTACACGTTTTCCTCCAGGAAAGCTTGACTAAGACAATACGAGATCGATTTGATAGGCTTTTGCAAGCCCACGCCATTAAACCATAGCTTTATAGATTGTGATAATTCTAGTTTGGGCGACACCGGCTATTCATGCTATAGACCAGAGGTGTGCAATCTTAGAAGTAGCGAGATCTGCTTTAACGTCTTCTTCTTTTCATCTCACCGTAAACTGCTATACGGCCTGAGCGCTCGCCCCCGAAATTTGCACACGGCTCTAGCCCAGCGTATAAATATTGCGCAACAAACGATCGCCTCACCACCCGAACTCTCAACAACACCTCCGCTTAACTCTTATTTCTACCTGGACATCTACAACCTACTTTTGACTCTGCAATTCCTTCGAACAACGCCTCTTCTACCCCCCTGGATAAACCGTACCGAGCCCTGAATACCTACCGGCCTTAGACTGGAAAACCAACGCTTATTTCTAAAGTCAATATAGACGACAAGTTGTCCGATATAGAGACATAGTAATTACTACTTTAATAGTATCGTAGAACAAAAGCACTTCGTATTATTCAACAGTTTTATGATGTTGTGTGGACGTTAATTTATGACGAGTCAATGTGAAGATCTTTGTAGTCGATAAAATTAAATCAATGAAACCATAATGTGACCATATCGATAAAATGACGAAATATTTTTCACTTCGAGTCTGCTGTATCGATTTAGATAAATTTAGATACCGACGTTAATTTATGGTAATTATCATTGGCTTTATACGGCAAACATATACTCTATTACTTTAGGTTTCGGGGTATCAGGTAACACTGACTGGAAGGTTTCTTGAATGATTTGGGTCACATTGATAAAGAAAGCCTTTTTATTATTGGATTGTCGCAGTCGAATTATTTATATGCAGTTCATCTATCTTAATGTTCTCGTTGTCGGTTTCCTTTAGAAAGCTTGTGTATGTCATTGAGCGGTTCACAGTTACAGCGGCTTTTGTTTCAGTGAACACTCTTTGTAAGGGCTTTATGTTTTTTCCTTTTTATTTATTTAAAGCAATAAGTACGCGATGGTTTTTTTCGTTGTTCAATCTGCATGCTCCGATGGAGTTCAGAGCAATGAACTCTCGGTACGTTCAGAGTTTAGATGAATCTGGTTTTTCAATCAAACCACTTACATCTAAACGATGTGCACTGAATATTAAAGTAATTACCCCGCTAGCAGATAAATTCGCAGTTCAAAATCTGCTACAACGCCCCGTTCAGATTGTGAGTAAAATAGCACGAGGCATTTTTTCTATCCACTAAAAAGCTTTGGCAAGTATTGTGCATGAAGTGAAAAAACTAACAGATGCTTTTTTATTAATTTGTTTTTGTGTTTAATTCGTAGAAATTATAATTTTTTTCTTAAATAAAATTTGATGTAAATCAAATTTAATAATTAATAATTATAAGTTCAGCTAGTATATAAGCTTTTTTTACCGCTATATGGCCTAACCACAGTTTGAATGGTCTTCCACACTTAACATCAACTATGTGAATGGTCTTGTGCGCCGAAATAGCTGTCACAATAATACAAAACTAAAATACTTGCAGAACTTAATAACGTTATTAAATTTGATACACGTTAATTTAAAAAAATAAACACAACAAAGTATAGTTTTTTAGTGCCGTCTGAATGTGGCAATAATAATTGCAGTGATGACAGATTCCACCCAGGTCGTGAAATAAATCACCTTTTTGTGTATTTATTGTTTTTGAACATTTACAGAGTATTAACGTTATATCATATTTATATAATTAACATTGGGAAGTGCGTGCTCAAGCAAATTTTATTTGTTTTATTACACAATTTAAGTGGGCCTGGGCGCGAAAATTAGTAGTCTGCAAGTATGTTGTCGGTTGTATGCTGATGATGCGGTGCTGATTGCTAATAGTATGGAAGATCTACAGTCCCTCGTATCTAGGATGAACGAAGTATGTATGAAGAATGAGCTAATGATGAATGTAAATAAGTCCAAAGTCATGGTGTTTGAAAGAGAGAGTACGAAAACAGTATGCAATATAGTTGTGAATGATGAATACTTGGAGCAGGTCGATGAGTTTGTGTATTTGGAAAGTATGTTTACGAGAGATGGAAAGACTGATAGGGATATTGAAAGAAGGGTGAATGCAGGAAACTCCATTAACGGAGGACTGAACGCGGTTGGCGCAAACAAAAAGCTGTCCAAGGAAGCGAAGCTAGCAGCCCACAATGGAGTGCTGATACCAACCTTGATGTATGGCAGTGAGGCATGGAACTGGCAGAGGAAGAATGAAAGTAGACTGAATGCTGTAGAAATGAGATCTCTGAGACGAATGTGGTAAAACCATGTATGATCGAGTGAAAAATGTTGAGATTCGTAAAGAATGCAAGGCTGATGTAAGCGTAGTGAGCAAGATTAAGAAAGGGACGCTTAGATGGTTTGGGCATATAGAGTGAATGAACGAAGAAAGGAGTGTAAGGAGAATATATGACGCGAATGTGAATGGAAGAAGAAGCCGGGGACGCTCGAGGAAGACATGGCACGATCAAGTGAATCAAATACTCGAGTCGGGCCAAGTCAGAAGTCGGAATAACAGAAGAGAATGTATGAGGCGTTGTATGAATGTGAATGAAGCAAGAAGTGTATGCCATGATCGAGTTGTTTGGCGGTCCCTCCTCTCTGCCTACCCCTGAGGGGAAACGGCGTGATGGTTAGTTAGTTAGTTAGTTAATTAATTAAAAATACTATATATAGTATATTCGCAATACGTTCCAGGATGGTAGATGCCATGGTGAAAGACCATAATTCAGAATTGAACCCTTGCTTGAAATGGGTTTAGCCACGTTTGGTGACCAGATCTGAATAGCCAGGTATTTCCCCACCTTCTTCTTTCCCATCTCCTTCCCCTCCCCGCTATCTTCAGTCTCACAACATAATCCTGTTGGAGATGCCATAGTCTCAGTGGCTCCAGATGGTTGGGAGTAGTTGAGCCTTTTGAGGGGTATTCACATAAAAAATAATTAAAAAAACCGCGGATGAGCTACGTTTGAGCAGATCCCAAATAACTTAAGACCGACATACGCGTAATGAATATAATTCAGAAAGTAACCCTTATATGGTTTGAACACGTAAAGCGAGTGGACAAAGGAAGGAGACTCAAGAAAATACATGACGTGCAAGTGGATGGAAGAAGATGTCGAGGACGTACCAGTGAGCCACGGCACAATTAAATTAATGATATGCCTACTTGAGTTGGGTCATGTCAAGAGTCTGTTTAGCATAAGGTTGAAGCAAGGAGTGTATGCCAGGATTGAGCTGTGTTGCTTTCATTTGTCCCTACCTATACCTTATACCTTTGGAGAAATAGAGAAATATTTTTCATTAAACTGCCCGAAGACATTAGAAAAAAAAATGCGAACGTCCTCTCAAATGCAATTTAAAAAAAACACTTCAATCAAGCAAACTAAAAACAATAAACACACATATATCTCTATAAGATTGTACCGTTAAGCTGCATTATTAATTTCCTGCGTCACGTTGTACTTACACATATTATCTGATGTTTATTATTACGTCTAATTACGAACTTGTCGCTATGCACTCTGTTTTTTTTTCCATTATGTAAACCACCAATATTTTGGTATCTTAAATGCATAGTTGTCACATAGTTGACCACCTACCCCTCCCTACCCGATCCGATTCTTATTGTCACTGGAAGGAGATATTGCCAGCTTCAGTTCGATCTCAAGGCTCGTCGCGGGATGACAAGGAAGTTCACCGCCGCGACATCAGAGCAGCTGGCCAATTCTGGATTAGTGAAGTCACAGTGAGGTGAATTTAAGTGCTAAGGATATCAAAGAACAAAGTAGGCTTATTCAATTTCCATGGCATCCTCCCGTTTCTCTTCACTTTTTCCTTCACCGTTTTTTTTCTCATCTGGTTCTCCAGATTATCTTCGCTGCCAGTTCCCGAATTGGGATTCTTTCAGAGTTATCGAAACAACCAAATTTGTAACAATATCATGTTAACATGTTTCAAGCATATTTTTCCGATAACACTTTTAGGAAAGATATTTATGTAAAAATGTACAGTCCGCTTCTCTACATAAGCATTGCTTAAAAGAGAAGTCTCGTTGTTGAATTAAAATATATTCAATTTCTTTTTTTTTTTTAATTGCCTGATGGTAAGTCAGTTAGCACTTAACGAATGTCCCGGGACCCTTTGAGTTCCAGGCCGTTGCCACGCCATTGCTCACAGTGTTGAATCATCTGAACCGAGAAACTAGACTGATATCTAAACGTGGGAGATAAATTATTGTTTTATTTCACAGCGATTGAACTCGAACTTTCCGTCTCAAATTTCCACCCGACCTGAACGAGGTCAGAGATAAACTTAATCTTCTTGCATTATTTTGCATTAAGCGACAGTCTCCCACACTTAACTTTTTAATTTAATGCTATTACCAAATTTCGAAACGATCTTTTAATCTTCTTTATTAGTCTCGGGCGACGCAGTCTCTTTACGACTCCATCTTCCGCCGTCTATCTCCACCAACCACCCACTTCCCAATAATTCATTAGAGAGTCACACTGATCGTATGGTAGAGTATAGTGTATAGCAGGGGTGGCCAACATTATTATCACCGATTATTTTTTACATGTAAAAACAGTAATTATTAACCGCCATGCACACATTCATATACATATATATGGAGGGGGAGAGGTCGACTGTCACAATGTCGGATTTGTAAATTGGTCGCTTCAAAGCTTATAATTTCAAAGTTTTTTGTACAATATAATTTTAAAAAAGTATAAATCACAGAGGTTTCGCTTATAGGTGTATCCTATTTCTTACGGTTAATCCACAGAGCAAATAATTCATCGATATACCTTAACACGCAAGGAGAACAAACAAAAATAAGAGGGGCGTGCTAGGCATGCCGACAATTTAAGTAAAACAGCAACTTAGTTAAAAAGTTCGGCTACCCCTACCCCTACCCTTACCCTTACCACCACACAGCAGTTTTTCCCTTATTTTGAAAGTCCAGTGTGCGAAATTTTATCAAAAAGTTAAAAAAATCTGCTTTAATGGGTGGGAAAAGGGGAACTGGTGGTTTTTCGAAATCTCGTGTAGATAGTGAGTGACCTTTTTCTCGATTCGAAAGTGAAGTGCGCAGATTTCATCAAGCTCGGTACAAAATTGTAGATTTGTATGCAAAACAAACAAACACGGCCCGCTCGGGATATTCTTCTGTATAATAATAGATTTTCTGCCGGTAAAACGGTGGGCATTGCAACATATAATTAATAACCTGTATATTTTAACGCGACATTACGTTTGTTGGTTAAATGAACGTAATTTCACGTCAAGTACATAAAGTTTGGTATAGAGATCGAAGATCCGGTGAATGCAATTTGTTATCTATAAGTAGTAATAATAGATTGTCTATAGTTAGTGATAAGATAGAGCAATGGAAAAAAAGGAAACATTTGTACAGCGCCCTTGAGGTGATTTTTCGCAAAAACGGCACTTTTTTTTTTACATGAATACCGCACAAGAGTCCCAACTGCTCCCAACCGTCTGGAGGTAGTGAGACTATGGCATCTCTAATTGGGGAATGTTGTGAGACTGAAGGTATTGGGGAGGGGAAAGAGAAGGGGAAGAGGAAGGTGGGGAAATACCTGGCTATTCAGATCTGGTTACCAAACACGGCTAAAAGCCATTTCAAGCAACGTTTAAATTCTGAATTGTGGTCTTTCACCAGGGCGATACTGAGAGTATCTTCCACTCTGGAACGTGCGCAAATAAACTATATATTATTTTTAAATGAATTATTTGTGAAACAGCACAAATTAATTAAATTAAATTTACTTGCGCACGCCGGGATTTGAACCCGCAAACTACGGATTCGTAGTCGAGAGCCTTACCCCTCGACCATGGAGGCTGTCAAACTATACAAATCATCTAAATGTTACTTATTATTATTATACTGCTATGAAAGAGTACGTGCGTGTGATTACGAATAAAACCGCCTTTAAAATTTGATTCGTGATCGACCAGTTGGCCATCTCTGGTTTATAGCGCGCCACAGTGCCGATTAGTTGACAAATAAAGGTCGATACAACCACTGCGGCGGATAAAGTCTAATAAAAGTTATTTTCCCAACACTTAAACTGAGCCACCAAGCGAAGTAGTTAATTAAAAACTGTTGATAACCGACCGTATCCTTATTAACTCGCAATCATTCCTTAATTCAATCGCCGTTAAATTGTTTATGAACACCTATAAACAAAATAGATTTTTGTCGTGGGAAATTTTTTATTTATGTTTTATCATTTACCTCTAAAAGAAGGCTTTATCCAAATATAACATATATTTTTTTAATTATGTATTGCGTAATGACTAATGACCATTAATTACGTGGTTGTGAGTAAATGCTCTATAATTATGGACTAAAAATATACTGGGAAGGATATAATTTATATCACATTTATTTTTGTACTACACGATCGGCCAACGTTCCAACTAAGAACTCCAAACTAGTGATGCTATTTTACCTAAAATCTATCGGTCTACCGAAATTTATAATATTTTTGACACAATTCGTTTCTCATTAGGTACTCATAATATCGGTAATAAATATAACGGATAGCTGTTGCGGCTGTTTCAGCTCCATATTTTATTTTTACGCACAGCCTGAGTCAGATTGCAGCGCAAAAAAAAATAACAATTATACTCCGATTATACATCGGATTACATGCATTTCGCTATTCGGGTGATTTTTTTATGAAAAACGGTGCTATGCAAATTATCCAATTATTGTTATTATTAGCATATTGCATGTTTGTGGGGTTAGTTGCATATTTGAGTCTTTTTTCGTCATTATAAACATAGTTCAGTCATGTTTTATTCTTCGCGCAGCACATCCGTCGGGATCACCTGCCGAATTCGTACTGAACGTCCAATGTACGGAGGCCGGTTTGTGCCAGTTCATCCAACTATTTTGAAGGCCAGTTAGTTCGTCACCGGGGCGATCTTGGACGAGCTCGCCCAACTCGAATGAACGTTGGCCCAATGCGTACGAACTACCCCTCTACACAATCGCGCAAACGTTCGAGTTGGGAGATTGGGCGATCGTATAGTCGTGGCATTAGTGATGAGTTGCTAGTTTATTAAATTTAATTGAAAATCTTCCTTGAGCTGATTTTTTCATGAAAACGGTGCTATAGAAATTAGCAATTATTATTGTTTTCTTATGTACAATTAACATTTTTGAGGGCTCGACTTTGCCAATATGCTTAAACATGTAATATTATGTACAGATGTTACAGACCACCATAGTGTAAATAAAGTGACATATAAATTAGAATTAATGATATTTCTATTTGTGCAACCGTTAAATACATGGTGGAAATTCCATTGTAATGGTTAAATAAAATACACCTTTTAAACATACTTGTATATAAATAAACCATAGTTTAAGCAATAATTGTACCAGTCCGAAGATAGCCGTCAAAAATAAAAATGGAATAAAGTTAAAAAGTCTTTTATTTAATCATGAGAAGTAATGCGTGAATAGTTTTTTTTACTTCCTACCATTTTGCTAATGAAATTTTTAACCTTTCTTCTTTTTCACAATCAGATAAATTATTACGCGGTTTGTTGCATATTTTTTGATAAATACTCGTCTATCCGAGATAGAATTGTATAGATTATGAATTCGTGTATTCAAAATATTTAAGTTCGTATTGCCAGCTTTTCTCTAGACGCCTCCGTTGTCATCAATTTATTATCAACATCTCAGATATTATTACCAAAACAACCACGTAAATCTCATTCCTTTGAATTCCAACTCTATCTTATTATGATCCGTTATAGATAACATTATTATTAACGAATCGCTTATTAATCATACTTAAGAGCAGCGTTGGCGTATTAATGATTCATCTTAAATCTTAATTTAATGTTATTAGGAAGCCTAGATTCTTTACCTTTCTCTTCCTATACAAATACACACAATGAAGCGCCCACGAGCTTAGTAATATTTGGAAACTTCAACAAGTCTTCTAAAATATGTACAATTTAGCTGTGAGAGTATTTCGACTTGTAAGAAATTTATATCTTTCATAGGAACATAAACGAGGTTATCAATTTCAATTATGGCATTTCTCCCCGGTCGTAAGGCCCATTTTTATTTGTAACGGTTCTCTGGGATCCAATAAATTGAAGAAAGGACACAATACATCTTTGATAATCAATAATATCCCTACGGCTATTTCCGCCTACGGATATTTATTATTTGTAGCCCAATCCTAAAGCAGACTTGGAAGGAATTTTATAAGGGTTTTGATGATAATATTATGTGGATATATGTTAAGGTCCCAACATTTCTTAAAGAATACGCACGTTCAAAACATAAGAAGTGATATAGGTATACTCTCTTTGGACGTTTTTCCATTATGTTCAATATTTACGACTTAGTAATACGTTCTAGGCTTTTCGTTTCTCCAAGAAGTTGTATGCGCAAAAAATTGTTAAGACTTTTAAAGCTCGTACAATAGAGGCCCTTTTCTGTGAACATCTCTGAAATATTAAAATGAAATCTTGTTTGGTTTATGAATATTTTTAAATTTTTTTTTTTACAATATTTATCATAAATTTTATATTGAATGATTTGATTATTACGATAAAATGTAAGCTATATAATGGTTCATGTAAGCGTCACCGTGGAAGTAATTTCAAATATAATATATAATGCAAGATAATGTAGAGTATTTCTTATGCTTTTTGTGTAATAAATGCTTAAGTATTTGATGCATATTAGTACATTTTGATACGATATGTATATGAAAATGCAAGAAAGTATAACAAATTAAAAAATATATATATATCCGAAAAAATCTCACAAAGATAGGGTCTGTGCATGTTATAATAATTTTTGTGATTGGTCAATTTTCTCTAGCCAAACTCGTACAATCACTGCTTAATCCAGTGATTGATGTGTTCAAAATCTCTTCTCTCTTTGTCTTTGTAATTTTAACATCTTTTAACGCGTTTTTACAACTTTTTTTTTCCCTAACAAGAACGTCAAATCTGAAAAAAAACATTGTTTTTAGTTGGACGTCCTCTCGATTAATTCGAAACACCTCTCGACTATTAAATGTGTCGATTGTACTCATCACTGGTTTGACAAATAACGTGCTGTAGTTTTATGCTACACACGCTGGACATATTATCATCATTCGTAGATTTATTATTATGAAGGTGGCCATTCACGTAACGTAAAGATAAAATTTAATATTCTTGGGTTCACCCACTCCGTAAGTATCTGTCGGCTACCATTTTTCTAGTCAGTACTGTAATTTTACGCCCAGGAACACGTTCAATGTGGTCATAAAATTGAAATAAAATTCTTTGGATAAAGTTCGTTAATGTCAATAAATGTCACTTCGAAAGAAGTGTAAATATTTGTTGTTGTACAGTTAAGATATAATACAATGTCGAAAGTATACTTCAATACACAATGCTGCGTGAGTGAGATCCCTGGGACGTACATCTGGAAAACCATGGTATTACTGCACTGCGAACGGGGAGGGCACACTAATTCGAGGGCAATGAAAGCCCAACGAATGAAATTAAGAAAGGGATGCTTACATGCTTTAGATATGTATAGCGGATGTGTAAATAAAGGAGTATCAGGGAAATGTATGATTGCATGATGATTGGATAGTTGCTATTGATATGTTCCATTTTATTGAAAGGAAAATTATTGTGGAACGGATTCAATCGAAGTGTAACCAGACTATTTTCTACCTTTTAACCGCAATAATTATGATTAAAATTCCGACAAACAATTACATACGATTTTGACGTTTTTCATGCAGTCAAATTAATTTCTCACGGAACATACGAAATATTTTTGCTAATGAATGTGGATGAGAAGAAGTTAGTAGAAAAAAATATTGCTTTCAGTTGAAACATGGTATTATTAAAAATCCTTTAGTTAAAACTGTAAAAAGAATTATACGTACATGTAACCGTTTTACGTACTGAGATATTCTGTCGAAGCAGAAAAAAGTATAAAGGTTAAACAGCTGTTATGCGATATACTAAAAAAAACAACTAAGCGAATTAAAAAAAAAGCACGTTTTGGTTATTACAATAATTGTATAGCGCCGTTTTTGTGAAAAGTCACCGCTCGCTGTACAAATATTACTTAATATTTTCGCTATCTAATTATGTACAAACAGATACAGAAAAAACATACTTATCTGGCAGGTCGCTTCAGATAATCACAATAGTAATTACATGATTCGGTATATATTACTAGCTGAAGTATCTGGCGTTGCCCGGGATTATGAATGGTTTGGAGTAAAAATTTGAGGTTTTGATGTGTTGCCTCGTCAAATTTGCAAAATTTCATAAATAAGTACCAGAATTCTGCTTTAAGGCATGGGTAAGGGGGATGGGGGTGGTTTTTAAAAAAAAAACCCAGACAGTGACCTTTATTTTGTTTTGAGGTCAAGCGTGCAAAATTTCATCAAGTTTGGAATAAAACTGTAGATTTGTGTAAAAAAAAAACACACCCACACACCTATAGTCAATCTTTTTTTTTATATATGTAGGTAGGTGGAAGATAGACGAATGCTCTGAAAGTTAAAAAAAAACTTTATTGTATTGTTGAAATTTGATTGTATACTAATTGTGTAAAACCCACCCCACTGCTAAACAAAATTACACAACTAAACAAATTTACATGAAAAAAGGTCCAAGGCTCCATGGCAGGCAAAATAAACCGATTTGGGTCCTGCAGGTTTAGTTTCACAATACTGTTATCGTAGGCAAGTTTTAGTATAAAATTAATAATAATCTAAATATGATAATTTTAATGGCCCTCCATACTAGCAATCAAATTATTTTATAGAGCATTACGAATTCTATGATTCAATCATAGATCTTAGATATAAATCGTCAAATGTCGAAAATGGAGCTCTTACCCCGACGTAAATACATTTTGCTATCGACTATAAAGTTTTTAATTCTATTTTATGTTTGTTAAATAATAGTAATAAAAACATTTATTTGTCTTATTTTTATTTTTATATATTATATAATTTTAGCAATTTACAAAAAGATCACTGCTCAGCTACGTATTCTGGAGTCCGGAGTGCAGTTGGTTTTTAGCAGTGCCTCTAGAAATCAGTTAAAGTTTTAGTCTCATAACTTATATAAAATAAAAAAAACATATATTTTAAATGTAAAAATATAATATGTACGCAGAGTGGAAGATACTTCCAGTATCGCCCTAGTGAAAGACCACCATTCAGAATTGAAACGTTGCTTGAAATGGCTTTTAGCCGTGTTTGGTGACCAGATATGAATAGCCAGGTATTTCTCCACCTTCCTCTTCCCCCTTCTCCTTCCCCTCCACAATACCTTCAGCCACACAACATTCCCCAATTGGGGATGGCATAGTCTTACTGGCTCCAGACGGTTGGGAGCAGTTGGGAATCTTGTGGGGTATTCATATAAAAAAAATATATATGTAAAACTTGCAAATTCACCAACACAAGTAGCATCCATTAAATTATTAATTAATTATGATCTTGTACGGCTGACTGTACAGTCACCAACCTTTCGAAAAGATAATAGTATTTCACTCCAAAGTTTTGTTGAGGAATAACTGTAACTATCCTCAAATAAAGCCGTTCGATGTCTGGGGAGAACAAGTAAATGGTCCCTTTGGCGTGTGTTGTATGCATGAGAGTCACGGGACCACTACAGTTAATCAAACAGATAGGTAGGAACCTCTGAATTCATCAAAGCATTTGATGTAACTCCTTCTGTTCGACATACGAGTATTTAGTATTCTACGCCGATAAAGGTAAGGCAAGGTAAGCCCGCCTCTCGGGAGATCTTCTTCTTCTTCGTATGGGGGAGGAGAGTTGGTGGAGGTCATAGTGGGGACATTATAATACATTATAATTTACAATGAACGTCGCGCAGACGTTAACGGGCCTCCATACTGGTAACCAAATTCATATCAAAGTACATATTACGAAATCTTCAATTCTCTCAAGATTTAGCTAAGCAAAAACATTATTCTACCGTTTTCCTAATTTAAAAAAAAAACAATTTACATTTGCTATATACCTCATAATAAAGATCAAGCCAAGTTACAAGCGAAATTATTACGCCACCACTCCGAGAGTAGGGCATTCGCCTATCGATTGTTTGCGTTAACCGGTAAAGTCTTTGCTTCTCTTCTGTTTGTGCGCCGAACAACGCTGAGGTTTTAATGACATGCAGGGAAAATTATGGCTCAATGGGGCTTCGAACCCGGGAACTGTTCTGAACAGCGCGCAACGGTAACCGTGTTTACTCGGCACCAACTCTGCGTCAGTCACCGCTCACAGAATGTTCCAAGTATTATGAAGAATAGTACAAAGTATTCTTGGATAGTACACCCAGTACCCACGCGAGAAAGCAATATCTAATATGAGGACCCCACAACAAAGGCATTTCAAAAATAATATCTGTCTTGCATTATATGATTTTTTTGATGTTTTCGTCATTGTTTATGGAGCATAATTTACGTGCTATAATATTGTATCTTTTATCGTATATTATGTTCGGAGAATTGAGGTCTTACGTAGGCAGTCACGTCTTTAGACATTATTCATTAAATCTATTTATCTACCCCGTGCAATATAGTTGTGAATGATGAATACTTCGAGCAGGTCGATGAGTTTGTATATTTGGGGAGTGTGTTTACGAGAGATGCAAAGACTGATAGGGATATTGAAAGAAGGGTGAATGCAGGAAGCTCCATTACCGGAGGACTGAACGCGGGTGCCGCTAACAAAAGTTGTCCAAATAAGCGAAGCTAGCAGTACACAATGGAGTGCTGATACCAACTCTGATATATGGCAGTGATGCATGGAATTGGCAGAGGATGGATGAAAGTAAACTTAATGCCGTAGAAATGAAATCTCGGAGGCGAACGTGTGGTAAAACCATGTATTATCTTGTGAAAAATATAGAGATTCGTAAAGCATGCAAGGTTGATGTAAGCGTAATGAAAGGGACGCTTTGACAGTTTGGGCATGTAGAGCGAATGAACGAAGAAAGAGTGTAAGAAGAATATATGACGCGAATGCGAATGGAAGAAGAAGCCGGTGACGCCCGAGGCACGATCAAGTGAATCAAATACCTGAGTCGGGCCATGTCAGAAGTCGGAATAATAGAAGAGAATGTATGAAACGATGTATGAATGTGAATGAAGCAAGAAGTATATGCCAAGCTATAGTTTGGCGGTCCGTCCTTTTTGCCTACCCCTGTTGGGAAACCGCATGATGATTAATTAGTTAATATTTAACTATAGAAGTCTATAGAGAAGTATATTTCTATGAGATGACTAAAGAGAGACATTTTGAACGCTCGTTTATGTCAAATATATTCATGCTATAAGTATGTTTGACCTAAAGTTGATTTCATGACTCTACTTATAATTTTTCGTCCAGGAAAATTTTAAGTACACCCACCACCAAACACATTCAATTTAAAGTTAGTTTGAAAGAAATACATACACATAATTACTAACTGTTTGGGTACCTTATTTTGAAATTACGAAACGTGGACCGAAAATCGTTGAACAAAATAATAATATTAATCTCTATATAAAAAAAATTGAATGTCTGTCATTGTGCCCTCGATTTTCTTGCAAATTATTCTACCGGTTTCGCTGAAAATAGCACAGTTGGTTCTTACGAGTGCCGGGAAGGTTTGGAGAGTTATTTGAATGAAATCAAATATGTAAAACTGTTGCTATAACGTTTTAAAATTAGTATGAAAAATATTGAACCCCCCATATCATATTGATATTAGCCCATAAATATACCACTCTGGTTAGCCACAGATTACATATTCAAAAGACGGTTTGTTTGGGTAGAATATTAAAAAAACCCAAGTAGGTTTAATACAAGAACTTTATTATTAATATACATTTTGAAAAAATAAAATATTCAAATGAATGTTTCTTTTTTTGGAGATAGTTGTGTCAAATCAAAATAGTGTCAAATCAATTATGGCACCCCAATGACAAGCAAGAATTCACAACTTCATAACTTTATTCCAAAAAAAAATTCCGTTCAAGGTCGGGTACACATCAACTAGTTATGTATACAAATTGATGATATTCGTAGTCTATTTTTTGTGAAATATTCCATTGGCCAGAGATAATTAAAAATTTCTGTAAAATACGAAAACTTGACTTAATAGTCGAGTTTCAAATTGGTAAACAGAATTAATTTTTTTAAAATCCGATATCATTATGAATCTGAGAAACTGTGTAATTCTTCGTAGGATTATCGTAGACTCTGAGTGGTAATCCCGTTTATCCTCCATTATGTAATTTGTAAGCACCTTCTTCTTTCACTTCAGTTTTCAGTGAAATCTTTCAGAATCTTTCAGCCTTTCAGCGAAATCCACTTGTTATCCCTTGGTAAAGAAATCTCATCATTGTTTCCTTCCGTTTACTTTTGCCCAGTGATTTGCTGAATCTCAAGTCTGAAAGTAATACCTATTTACCTAAAAATTCCTTATCTGTAATAATGAAATAAAATACTTGGCTACATTTTACAGCTCCATTGTAAAATAAATAAAAGCTGGTTAACAGTTATCGCGATGTGAAGGTAAAGAATGTCTTAATTTGCTCGAAGTTTTAATATAAGACATTATACTAACTAACTATCACGCCGTTTCTACGCAGGGGTAGGCAGAGAGGACGGACAGCCAAACAACAGTGCCATCAATCTTCTAATATATGTAACATCGGTAGAAAAGGGGCTACAAATAGCAACTGTAAAACTATCATCTCTATACTTAAATTTTCTACTAAAACTGTGTTCATCTGAAGCGACATGCCAGATAAGTATGTTTTTCTGTATCTATTTGTACATAATTAGTTTATAAGTATTTGTACAGCGCCCTCGAGGTGATTTTTCACAAAAACGGCGCTATACGAATCATCCAACTATTATTATTAACTCGATCTCGGCATACACTTCTTGCCTCATTCACATTCATACATCGTCTCATACATTCTCTTCTATTATTCCGGCTTCTGGTATGTCTTCCTCGGGCGTCCAGCTTCTTCTTCCATTCATATTCGCGTCATATATTCTCATTACACTCCTTTCTTCGTTCATTCGTTCTACACGCCCAAATTATCTCAGCATCCCTTTCTTAATCTTACTCATTACGCTTACATTAGCCTTGCATTCTTTACGAAAATTTTTCACACGATCATACATGGTTTTACGACACATTCGCCTCAGAGACATCTTTTCTACAGCATTTAGTTTACTTTCATCCTTCCTCTGCCAGTCCCATGAGTCACTGCTATACATTAGGGTTGGTATCTGCACTCCATTGTGGACTGCTAGCTTAACATTACATGTTTTATAAAAATTATTGCAATGCGTTATTATATAAATAGCGATATTTCTGGCCGATATTTCAATTGTTTTTGTCGCTCGGACTGAGAGATTTTTATGTGGTAGTAAATATATGCCGAGCTGAAAAAGCTTAGTGATATTTCAACCGGTCCGTTTTACTATGAACTTATATATTCTACACCTAATTAGATAATACATTCAGTGTCATTCAGGCTTGCTATATTGCTTCTTAAAATTATACACTGGAGGTTTTTAAAATTTTCATTGAAACGTTATTATTATTAATATTAACCAAACACTCCAATAAAAAACTTAAAGAATTATGATTTATATATTGGTTAACCGCCCTATGCCTATGAACGTACGTGATACGCAAAGTTTGATTATACCATTCTGCGCTATCCCGTATCACGTACGAGCTTGGGAAAAATAATATATCACATAACTACAAACCGTAATAACCACGCGCGCGTCCTAACAACACGGGACATCAAGTCTAAACAGGTAGTTCTTCAAGAACCGGCGAAGCGGTCGTCGCTTGTTTGATCAAATATGATTAGGTATGACTAACATTGTATTGACTAGACCAATACGAAAAGCGATTATTTTTTGCCTATTTTTCAGAAAATTACCTGAATGTAGGGTGGTTAATATCAAAGGTCTAAAAACAAAATGTATCGAAAGTTAATCTAAAAGAGGGAGAAGATGTTTACGTTTTACAACATTTTAACAAAGGTGTTGAGAAATTCTTCTATATCATCCTAAAATAACATCACGAAAATATACTATATATTATACATAGTTTTGAATAGTATAAGGATATCCTGAAAATTGGAAAATGAGAAATAACAAACAATAAGGAACTCAAATGAAAAATATTACGACCTTAAAAAAAAAAATCGTATAGATCATCAAACGTCGATTCAGAATTTGCAAATTTCATGATAAAATCATCTCGTTAAAACACCCTGTTCTGTTGGAATCATTGAATTTGAATCATCTGACGTCACGGGTCTCGGCCGCGCGTCTTCTGGGTTTGGATTTTTATGGAAATTTACGTTTGTCTATTTTGTTTTGCATTTTAAATATCTTTTTGTTTTTGTTTGGGTGAAATTTTAACCTATTTTAGGTGACTTTAAGTTCTATAATTGTTGTTCAGTATGAAAAAAAAACCTATCGCTAATGAAAGAAATAAGAAAATTCACGTGCAAAAAAGCAAATTGTCAATACAGATATTATAATAATGTGAATGTTAAATACAATTTTTATTCTTTGATCTAAAATTTCTAAAAATGTACATGATTTTATTACTTTTATATAAAATTATGTACGGTAAAGCTCATCCTTGTTTTGACATTTGATGTCCTAATCTTAAAACCGAACGGTCATAGATTTGGAGCGCTTTATTCGGGGGCTTTGAAAATTTTTTATTATTAAAATTTACTTCAGATAAAAAAAAAAAAATAAAAAAAGTTTTTTAGTTAGAACGTCAGATTTATTAAAAACATATTCTAGAATGGAGTGGAGTTCATTTTTCACAGAGGCTTGACAAATACGAGAAAGGTAGGCAAAGAAAGATAGGTTTTTAATTTAATTTTTTATGCAAGCACCCATCAAAAGTAGGCAGGTACTTAATATGATGATAATGTTACAATTTTCTAGGGTGGATGTGGTACAAGTACGGAGTGTAGAGTACAGGGTAGACGAAGTGCCCTTAATTACGTTCGTTAGGCAAAAAGAACTAAGTACGAGGGGAGTACGGGGCGCGGGAGGTCGCAGACGGGAATATTTTCTTTTCAAGACGCTGAGAGTTTTGACGACTCTCAGAAGTCAAGGAGATGATAAAATAAATTGCGAATGGCGAATTGAAGCTTTTTATGCTTGAAAAATAATAAGGTTTTGCGAGCTTTTTTTACTGTCCCGAGATTTAATTATTTTATCGATTTACTTCTCTTTCAATGCGCGCAAAAACGCAATAAGAAAGTTAACTCTGTAAATAACCATCTTTTTTTTTTAAAGTGGAACTTTCTCAGTTGAAGCAAATCAAAGCGAAAAGTTTTATAGACGAACTGAATTAAAACTTGTCTGGTCTCTTGATTGTGGAATGTAAAAAGAACTCGATGTGGAAGGGTGCATTAAAAATATATGAAATTTAGTTATGGGTATGATGTAGGTACGTCTAATTTTATAGTTGTAATCTCCCGTAATCTGAATTGTGTTTTCACTAACCAATAAATGTTGTGAACATGTCCAAGAGTATGAGAGTGACAATTGAGTATGAAAGAGACAGCATGCTTTATGGTATATAAGCGTATGAGAGGTTGTCTCGTCCTTCTTCATATCCACGCTTCTTACTTGTAGTAATTATACCAACCTAATACGAGTTTCATTCCTCACCTCATATACGATATTTATTGAAGAATATAACGCCAACATAGAATGACCCATTTTTGGCACCTATTGGAAAAGGTACTCAAACTCTTTTTTTTTTTAAACTGGTATTCTATTAGGATCTGGCAAAATTACTGTCGTTTGATTGTGTGTTATAGTAAAAATTCAATTTAAATTGCGGTGAGTCAAAAGATTTTTTCCGAAGTACGAACTAACCAGGAATTTATTTGAAATATTTTTTAAACTTAGTTTTTATAATAATTTATCGCTATTTTCAAATACTTTGCTTTGGCCATCGTCTCCATTTGCCCTGCCCTTCTCTCTGCTCTGTCATATCGTATTTTAGCATTCAAAGTAACACAATTCAATTCGTACCGGCACCATGCCAGAGCACCATTGTTTGAACGGATTCAATTATATGTGGTTTGGAATCCAATATGCAGTCAATTTGATAGACGGTACGCAATATCGAGTACGATGATGATGAATATTCTCTCTTCCATTCATCTCAGTCTGGTGATTTGCATGTGAAATGTGAAGTGTTTGGTTTGCTGACAGATAGATTCCTTCCTGCTTGTCTATCGACATCCTGAATCTGTTCCCCTCCGCTGACACCCGACACCCGATACTGGTGACTAGTGATGGAGTTACAACCAGTCACTAGCCACCCAGTTCAGTGGTAGTCTATAAAATGAAGTGTCTGGCGCCTCTCTCTCAAATGTCCCAGTATCTTTGAGACTAGACGTGATGACTTTGCGCCTTTGGTTAATATTGATTCTTTAGGTTTGTTTGTGTTGGTTTGTCTCTGGCTTCTGTATTTTTGGATGGGTATAAAAATTCAGCGTCGTCAAAGAAGGGACAAACTTTTTGTTTTGTTGTCTGGCATTCTGAAAAACACCTGTTTTAACCTTCATATGGCATTGTGGAGACTATTGATAGACGATCTGTTTTTTATGAAGATTGTAAAATACATTTTATTTTCTTATTACTAATAGATATTAATAATGATGCTCTATTGTTTTAATTCTCGTCATGTTCAATATTGAGTCATTATAGGCATTGGCTGTTTGCCATTTAATATTGCGTTCAGTGAGTGGGTATCTCTTTTACGAGATCTTTTGTTTTATTTGTGAGAGGAACGGATTGTGGATGGAAATTCTGTAAAATGATTTTTTTCGCTACCTTGGATGTAAAATAAAGACGGATTTTAAGCAGTCAGTAGTGTGGGCAATTCCTTTGAATTTCGCAATTAATTTTCTTTGATGGGGTGTTAATATCCAATTTCGAAAATAAATCAGAAATTAATTTTCTTAGCCTCAGATATTCTTCAAAGACACAAATCATATTTCGAAACCATGCTCTCTTCATAATATATCAATTTATTTTCCTAATATTTCCGCCAAACGAGAGTATTTAAATATTTTTCCTCCTCGTTCACATTTCTTCGCCGGATATAATCTAATTATTTGCGTTCTTCCTCACAGTATTTCACTCTATAGTGATTATAAAACTATTCATTAAAAGAAATTATGATTGTTTTTAAATATTTATTTATAACACTGATTAATTGAAGTCTACAGAAACACATATGAAACACACATCCATGAATTACTGGTTATACAAAACAAGGCAATCAAAAAGCTATTTAACATTATTTCTAGAACTACAACCGAAAAATTATACGAGGAAACAAAGCTGTTAACAATAAAACATTATACGCGTATAAAATATGTCTTTTAATATATAAAATAAATAATAAACTCATAATATAAACACAGAATTGTTTAAAACGTTGCAAGTACACACACCTTACAAGACAACATGATAAAATCTATTTACACACCATACATACACAATATGGCAACCAATCCATTAGCTTCTTTCTTATTCGCGTAATTTGAGAATTAAAATTGTTACAATATTCAATATGACACTTACAACAAGAGCTATGCGGCAAAGCTCTAGAACAGTGGTTCATAACCAGTGCTCCGTGGAACACTGGTCATCCGTGAGCTTCGTGCAAGTGTTCCGCGAAATGAATGAAAGCTAAACTTTAATGCTGGCTCGTCTACTTATGCTGGGTTAAATTTAATTCTGGATTATTCAAATCCATACGAAATTCCTTTAATAGTAATAATTATTTTAAAACAAAACAATAACTTTGCTTACATCACTTTTTAAAATTTTTTTATATACGATTATTCTTCTTGCTGACCAGATTTCGCTACAACCGTAGCTTTTTAAGGGCGGTAGATATACTACTAAACTATGATACACATGTTTTATAGATTGTTACTAAAAGGTGAGCGGAGGCAGAGGGAGTATTTGGCTGGCCAAAAACACTAATAGTAGAATCATTAATAATCAAATCAATTTAAATAAAAGCCCTGTAATTAAAATATTTCCAAAACAATGATTAGTAGTAGTAGTAGTAGATTCCCTTCCCGGTCCGCTACCTGTTCTCACCCTTTTGTAACAATCTATACATACGTGTATCATAGTTTACTAGTATACGGCTCTGAAGAAGCTACGGTTGTAGCGAAACCCGGTCGGCAAGAACTACATATAAAAAATAAAATCAGTGTAAAAAATGTTATTGTTTTATTTTAAAATTATAATGTCACCTCACAAAGTTATAGCTTCATATGAAAATAGTAATATTAATATGTAGATGATTTGTATAGCCCCGTTTTTGTGAAAAATCACATGAAGTTTGCCACGGTTGATATATCGAGTTGTTAATTATAGTATCAAGAAGAAGAGTTGGTTCCTTGTTAACGAATATATATAAAAATTAATTCTCTAATAACTGTGTTTTAATAATTTAATATAATAATTTTTGTTCAAGACGAATATGCTCTAAGAATCTTGTTGCAGTTTTCAACTTTACATTTGTTTGAGCTCGGTTTCTCGACAATAACTAATATAAAAAAATGAGAAATGATAGTAGTTATACGAGTATATAATATTATGCATAATATCGCAGAAATCTGCAAAAGCCGACAAGCTCAGGTATCATATTAAATGATTTTCGCATCAATTTCATTTGAGTATATATATAAATATATATATTTTGAATAAATGTTTTTTTAAACATTTGTGTAATCTGTTTTGTCTGCATGTTTTTGTTTGTTTTCTGACTCTTTGATTTCGGTGCTCCGTAATTTTTTATATGATCAAAAGTGCTCCCTTACTTCAAAAAGGTTAAGAATAACTGCTCTAGAACATATTTTTATATTAAATCAATATCTCCCTGGTGAGAGGCTACCATTCAGAATAGCAAGGTTGCTTGAAACATTTTTAGTCATCCAGGCAAAATCTGAATAGACAGGTACTTCTTAACCACCCCCTTCCCCCTATTCATTCCCTCCTCTATTTGCTTTTGCCTTATATTCTTGCAATATTACCTAATAATGGGAGTTCCATAGTCCCCCTAACAGCGAGACACTTGACTTTGGTGGAGTGTTCATATAAAAATGCCTATTTTCACGGCTTCTTGGTTGTTTCAAACCTAAATCTATGTCCCCATATAATAAATAATCGTTAACAATTTATCACGTACCTAGTAGATCATTTAGAATCAAATCACCTTATTGTAACAATCCCGGCACTAACGCAGAACAGAATTCAATAATATATCGCTTGCATCAATTATGAATTTTCTAATATCGATGACGCCTTTGGTATATTATATAAAATACGTATAATACAACGCCTACATCTATAACAGTGTTCTATGTAAGTTGATTTAATTACCACGCCTATGTATTATTCGTTTAATCCTATTTGGTATTTATACTTAATACATATATATATATATTTTTTCACTTTATTTTTTTACAAATTTTTATACTTAATACTTTTTATGCTCTATACGTTTTTATACTTTATCCTTTTTACACTTTATACTTTTTACGATTTATACGTTTTTACACTTTATCCTTTTTACACTTTATACTTTTTGTGCTCTATACGTTTCTATACTTTATCCTTTTTACACTTTATGCTTTTTATGTTGCATACGTTTTTAAAGTTTATTTTTTTTACAATTTATACTTTTTATTCTCTATACGTTTTTATAGTTTATCCTTTTTACACTTTATACTTTTTAATTGTTTCTTTATATTGGCTAAACTTATATTTTTCTGTTTCTTTCTTATTGTTGTAGTATTTACACCTTTCATACCTTTATGTTAATGGCACTTGTTGTGCTGTATATATAAATAATTTTTTTATCTCCCAGAGGCGGAGGTCCTTAAAAAAATAAGTTTTTTTAAGCACAATTTTTCATAAGTGACCTCCTTTTTTGCTTAGGTTCCCTGTTCTGGCAGCACCCAGCAGCGTTTCAGCGTAATAATGTACAGGGTAGACAGCCTCTTCAATATATGCCAACCGACTGTTTGTTCTGCTCTCGTAACGAAGTATGAAGTATGAATGCCCCGCGGGAATGCATTGCATTGGCGCCTGCCGCATGTTGTTTTTTCCCTGTTGACTTGAATTATGACATCTTGCGTCTGCAGGAAATTAATTTAATTTCTTGCGAATAAATGTTTATTAGTTATTGCTTCTACTAATTTGTATTTAGATCTTCATCGCGCATCATCACGTAATCGTAACATGTTGAAAATTTTAATGTCATTTGCATGTCGCTTTCCTCGCTCTCTCCCTCTCATAAGATTAAAATGAATCATTTTCCAAAATTAAATTATGGAACCCTATCTCCGGTTTTTAATAAAAGAGTCTGAATTTTAAAATTTAAAAAAAAAATAAATCGATTACTAATTTAAACGATATAATTTGAGTCCAATACTTAGGTCGGATTGTTTGAAGTCACGTCAAAATTGATTTAAAAGACACTTTTTTTAATTTTTGTCATTTATATGATCCTAGTTAAGCGCTGATTCTCGGCCCGTGTAAGCGTTTGATCAAAAATTGATCACCCGTCAATCATAACGCTCGTGCTATGCTATTATGTTTATCAGTGGCGTGCAGTCCATAAAGGATGAATAGCTGTGCCTACACTAAGAAGACATAAAAAGGCGACAATTTCTGAGAATAATGTAATTTTTCCATGAATTTGAAATGGAACTTTAAGGATTATTTTTCAGTTGCCTATAACAATAAGCGGAAGATGATAATAAAATGGCTATTTGCTAATATTCAATGCACAATTCATACCCGAACTTGTAAAACTATACACAGTCTACCTTTGATAATAGAGCAATGCATGTTA